>SNQJ01S0004140.1:5162-33652 GCA_010110895.2 Picea sitchensis
TTAAAACTAATAAAACCGTCTTGTTTCTATTTGTTCTTGGTTTCAATGTGAAATTTTATGATTCGAAATATCTGCATGATGGCCACTATTTGCGAAAGCATTAATCCTTATACAGATTTTTTTCCAAAATGGACAAAACATGCCAGGAAGTTTGAAACCCTTGATGGTCGGCCCATTCATGATTCTGACCTAAACAATTTTGAGCATGTATTTGCATCCCTGAATGGTCGACCCATTCATCATCCTAGCCTCAACAGTTGCTAGTAGATATCTGCAGGGTGGATAAGTATTACTTCGAAAAAAACATATTTTTTCAATAAAGTCACTCATCGCTATGTTTACTGAGAATTTATTAATAATATCCATGCCCATGGATAAAACCTGCATATCTTTATCTTTGTGATGAGGAAATGTGTCTTATCAGTCCACCTGCATATCTTTATCTTTGTGATGAGGAAATGTGTCTTATCAGTCCCTTTGTCTATCTTTCAAAAATTAAATCAATAAAATAAAAAAATGTTTTTAATAATGGTTAGAGGTAAAAAATAAATTTAAATCAATAAAATTAAAAAATATTTTTAATAATAGTTAGAAGTAAAAAAAATAGTTGTGATTGTAATACTCCAAGGATGTGCCCAGTGATATTATGTATTGTAATCATGTTTATAGGTTAGTGAACCAAGTGTATATAACATAGTCGGTTTATGTGTTATTTAGGTCGGAGAGCCTAGGCGTTAAAGGCCAGGAGCCTAATTTTTGTATATGTAATTATGTAAATCATTAATAAAATAGCTGACCAACCACGAAGAAAGAGTGATGGGGGACAAAGCTTCCACAAGGCTAGGTAAGGGAGAGGAGGCTGAAAGGTTGGACGAGGGGTGAGGGCCTAAGTCTTCGAATAATAATTTATTATTATTCCAAAGTGGTGTGAAAGGTATATTTTTATCCTAAGTTCCTAGAAAATGGAACACATACTTGATGGAGTGCATGTAGCTTCATGGGCGACATGTTTCGGCCCAGGCACATGCAGTTTAACCCAATACTTGAGTTGTGATGGAGGTTTGTGTCCATTCTTGTATTCGTTGTCTGAACCGTGTTGCCTCTGCGTCTGATCTCTGCATACCTCACATAGCTCTGAAACCCAAAATCTTGATGCCAACCTGGGATTTTTTCCTAAGAAGCTGAGGCATCCTCCGTCTGAATCATTTGAATCTGCGTTCGATCTCTACATTCATTCCTTGTCACGTACCTTGAAAATCAGTGGCAAACCCGTTGATTGAGCCGTGTCTACTGTGTGATCTGTGAACCCAATTTATCCACACTGTAAATCCAAGTTCGTTCTTAACCATTTGGGTTGTTGTCTTATGTGAAACCTGAACATACCGTAAGTGTCTCTGCCATGTGTGTTATAATTGTGGGTTGTTGTGGCCACGTAGTCCCTTGGCTACATGTGAACTGTTGTCATCATTTGTTCCTTACTGAGCCTTATTGTTGTCCTCCTTGTGCTGAAACGGAGTTGAAGAAGTAGGTTGTCAGGGCTTTGTGCAACACTCTCTCCAGGTGAGAGAGGTGGTTGTGGTTGAAGAAGTAGGTTGTCAGGCCTGTGAGCGACTCTCTTAGGGTGAGAGAGTGTGAGAAAGAAGTGAGAAATCCTGGAAGGGGTCCTGTAGCTACCATAGAGCTTAGAGAATTCCGGTCTGGCCTGTTGGTGAAGCCTAAGGCAAGGGAGGTTTAGCAGCCGAAGGACTGTCTGGTGTGACAGTGAAGGTGTATACTCCTAGGGTAGGACAAGCATGTGGGGAATGAGAGATTGTGAGAAGTGGGCATAAGTGGCTCCTCAGAGAGAATTCATCCTCATAAACTGTTTGTATTCCTATTGACTTTGCCTAGCCTAGGATTCCCTTGATCAGTGGAGCTTAGTCCTAGCTCAGGGGTGACCTACTACTGAGAGTGATGAGCAGCGCGGTATAAGGATGGGAGGTTCGTGGAAGGTCTGCACGCAGTTGGTGGTGTTCTTCCAGTTAAAAGATACGTATTAATTATGTACTTAATTTATATGTGATGCATGTCTATGTTATTGAAATGTATCATGTATTCCATTGCAATTATGAATCACTGTTAATTCCATTATTTATGTATGTTAGTTGTAATCCTGTGATTACTCTGTATTATTTGGTTAATTTTCATTAAATACGCATGTTATATATATGTGTATGTGACACGGATTATTTTCGGCACGAAATGAGATTGGAGATATAATAAATAAATGCACAGAGATATCGCAGATATTCAATAATATAACAGAAATGTATCAGAGATGCAACTATAAACACAGATATACAGTAATACGCAATTTCTATTAATGAAAGAAATGTACAAAGACTGTAAAAATACAGAGTGAAAGACTCGGTAGAATGGTGACAACTTATTTTTGAGAAAATATGCGACAGCTACTCGCATTCGCAAGAAGATGATTAGAATAGTCTCTGAAGGCCTTTTTACAATGAGCAGGAATGCCAAAAACCCTAGACATCCAAAAACCTAACCCTAGGAGATGAAGCGCCAAAAGTCATACGAGCCCCATTTGGGTAAGTGAGTACATCAACTTCCCGGGGTCGTAACTTTTGCATACGATCTTTGTTTTAGGAGTGTGATAGCTCGTTGGAAAGGTATCGTCGAGGAGATTCATTTTGGGGGCCCAATCATGTCTTCAACTATAATTGAGAACCTCAATCTCGAAAAACATTCATTTGGGCCCTCAAAATGGCCCCGGAAGTTAAAAATTGCTAAAAATAGTAAATTGCCAAAATTGGCAGAAAACTATTTTGAGCCAGCCAAAAAAGGTGGGTGGCCACCGATATCCACCTGGATCAGTATGAGATTGCTCCACATAGTAGCATTGCCCGACAGTGGAGTTGATGGCCGAGGATGTTACAATATGGTATCAGAGCCAAGGTTTCAGTGCTGAGACTGAATGGGCCATGTCAGTGAAATTTGAAGCAAGAGTTTAGAAGAAGTTGTTGTTGAAATGGACAAAACTCAAGTTCTGACCCAAGGTTTCAAGTAGAAATTGTGTTAAGAAGAACCAATTTTGAACCTTAGAATTTTTTTGAGTGCCAAGGGGTTACTTGGCCATGTTACGAAGCTCAGGACAAGTAGTGGTAGAATGAAACCGCAATCAATGTGGTATTTGTCTAGGGAGAGAGAGAGCTTTGGAGAAATCGTACAAGGTTTAACCTCAGAATCTCTTCAGACTTCGTGACATCGAAGAATCTTGATGCAAAGGTATGAGAAAGGATGAAAACCAAAGCGTCGAAGTCCCAAGGGATATATACACTGTAAATCGTAGGAAAAGAGCTTGATCATTGGATCAAGGAAAGGGGAATATCATGATTTTGGATTTCGGGAGAATTAAAGTATGTTGAGGGGAGAACTTCCGAATCCCGAAGTTCCAAAGAGAGAGTAGGCGTGGTGGGGCTGGATGACGTCGCCAGAGGTGACGTGGACCTTCCTAGACATGCCATGTCCTGTCACCTGAGTTGGTGACATCTGTACCATGTGGACCCACGGTTCGGAATTTCAGAATTTGAATGATAGAAAGGAAGCAAGCGTGAGAACTTCCAAAGTCCCGAAGCTCCGAACTTCCGAAGTCCCGGAACTCAGACACCTGAAGTTCCATAGTGTGTGTCATCCATTGGATGTTGGGTAGACGTAGACTATTGATCCACTCTCCTTCGTGATTTCGGTAACTCGAAACTCTGAGATATTGTTGTTTTGTGATTTGAAAATCTTCCGAAGCCAAAGGCAGAATGCTCAAGTAAGTGCTTATTCATATAGCGCTTGGTCATGACCCATGGTCGCTTGGGTTGGGGACATAGAGAAAGGGGATAGTGCTTGAAAACTTAGCAGATGAGAGCTCTGAAAGAAGAAATTTGTGGGGATTCTTGATTGAACGAGAATCAAAGAGAACGAAAACTGAACATTTTCATGAATCAAATTTGTTTATGAATGTTGTGGGATTTGTTAAGGAATGATGACCTCACAAATTCCTGTTTTCTGCACATTGTTTCTGCATAAGTTTAACGAGTGCCAAAATCGATTAGAGTTTCCACTGAGGAAAAAGAAATGGAAGAGGCATAGATTGCTTCCAGTTCAGAGAATGAAATAAAAGGGATGGATGTTCATTTGAGAGTTGAGCGGTCAAACTCCAATGGGCCTGGAAAAGAGATAGATAAGGAAGGGCATATGATGAAAATCATTGAAATATTGAATAAGGATGCCCAAACATACCGATCAGATAGCAGAAAGCTCATGAAAGATAAGGAACAACAGGGAGAATTCAACTTAAAGTTGATAAAGAGTCTAGAGAAAATAGAAAAGAAGTTGGACAAGGAGAGAGACTCGAGAAAAATAGGGAGTCACCAGACTTCTTAGGGAATAAGATCAAGGAGTGTTGGTAGACACCGTCATCACTCCCAAGGTTGCTCCAAGAGGAGGGCACATAGTAGTTCAAACCCATCTCCTACCAGAAAGAACAAGAGATCTGGAGTGGATGAACTGAAGGGAGAAATGAACAAGATTAAGCCTCCTACGTTTGATGGCGAACATAAGAAGGAGGAAGATGTCGACACATAGTTGATTGGCATGAGGAAATATTTCCAACTGAAGAATTATTCCTCTCATGTAGAAGGAAGAATTGTGATATATCAACTGAAAGGAAAATCATCCATGTGGTGGGATCAGCTTGTGCAGGTGCAACACATTAGAGAGAAATATATCACTTGGAAATAATTCAAGAGATATTTCAAGAATAAATACTTGACTAAAAGATATTATGACAGAAAGATGAAAAAGTTCTTTGAACTCTAGATCGGTAGCATGACCATTGATGAGTATGAATGAAGGTTTTTCGAGTTACTCAAGTATGTTTCGTTCATAAAGGATGATATTGTCAAGATTCAAAGGTATCTGAGTGGACTACCACCTTCCATTGGGGACAAGATTCAGCATGATGACCCTAATACTATGGAAGAAACTATAAGAAGAGTGAAATGATTATATGAGAAACAAAGAGAGAAGCCTACTTTCCAGAAGGCTTGGGAAGACAAGAATAAATTCAAGATGGATCAGAGGAAGAAGGGACCTAAGCCACCCTTTTTCAGAAACAATCCTCAAGGACAACCATCTTTTAGAGAGCTCGGGAAGGCTGAAGTGGGTGAGAAAATTCGAAGACTACCACCTATAAAATGTTGGGGTTGTAAAGGAAACCATAGGTACAGATATTTCCCCCACATAAATGACAAAGTGAGATTTTTCCACAATGTTCAACAGGCTGAAACAATGGAGGACATGGGCAGTAGAATACCTAGAATCTACGCAGCCCTCGACAACAAGCAAGCATAATATGAAACCCACATTATTGAAGTGGAAGGTATGATTAACAACCAACCATTTACTATTTTAATTGATTCATGGGCTAGCCATAGTTATATAGATCCTAGAGTGGAGGAAAGTTTGCACTTGTCAAGAAGAAAACATGAAAAGTATTTTTTAGTGCAGCTAGCAATAAGAACCAAAAGGAAAGTCACTGAGTTAGTTAAGTCTTGTCCTGTGGACATGAATGGATTGAGCACAAAGGTTGAATTGAACATTATGCCTTTAGGTTCTTATGATTTTATAATTATGATGGATTGGTTGGACCAACCCCATGCCATCTTGGACTATCGTAATAAGACATCCACTTTCCTGGATGAGGAAGGAAATCATAAAATAGTCCAAGGAATTCCTAGAGTTGTTGTTGTTAGACAAATATCAGCAATGCAACTGAAGAAGTGATTCAGGAAAGGCTGTCAATTATTTGCATCCCACTTGGAAGAAGCACCTGAGGATAAGGTGTCAAAGATCGAAGACCATGCAGTATTAAAGGAGTTTGTAGATATGTTTCAAGAAGTACCCAGACTACCTACGAAAAGAGATATTGACTTGTCTGTAAACTTGATTCCTAGAGTAGCTCCAGTGTCGAAATCTCCTTACAGAATGAGTACACCAAAGCTGAAAGAAATGCAATTGCATCTTGAAGAGCTTCTGAAGAAGGGGTATATATGGCCAACTGTGTCACCTTGGGGTGTCCCGATCTTGTTCGTGAAGAAGAAGGATGGGACGTTGAGATTGTGTATCGATTTCAGACAATTGAATAAAGTAACTGTAAAGAACAAATATCCTTTGTCGAGGATTGATGACCTCTTCGATCAATTGAAGGATGATAAGATATTTTTGAAGATAGATCTCAGGTTGGGATATCATCAGGTAATGATAAAGGATGAAGACATCAGGAAGACTACCTTTAGAACAAGGTATGGTCATTACAAGTTCACAGTGGTTCCGTTTGGGTTGTCGAACACACCTGTTTTTTTATGTGCCTGATGAATGGTGTATTGAGGGACTATCTAGACAAGCTTGTCATAGTCTTCCTAGATGACATTATGGTGTAATCCAAGTTGGAGGAAGAGCATGAAAAACATCTAAAGATGGTGGTGCAGGTGTTAAGAGAGCACCAACTGTGTGCCAAGTTGATCAAGTGCTCATTTTATCAGGAGAAGATCCATTACTTGGGGAATATTATTTCAAAGCATGGGATAGTTGTAGCTCTTGAAAAGATTGAGGCCATCAGAGAATGTTCAGCGCCAAAGAATGTGATAGAAATCAAATCCTTTATGGGTATATCTAGTTATTAGAGAAGGTTTATAGTAGGGTTCTCGAGGATAGATCACCCTATAACTTCCTTGCAAAGGAAGAAGAATAAATTTTAGTGGACAGAGGAATGTGAGAGAAGCTTCCAACGATTGAAGCAACTGTTAACCAGTGCTCCAATCCTAAGGATTGCAGATCTGAATGAGTAATTTGTAGTGTGCATAGATGCATGCAAAGAAGGAATGGCAGGAATCCTCAGTCAAAATGGATTTGTAATTTGTTATGAATCCAGAAAGTTGAAAGAGCACGAAAGGAACTATGAAAATCATGATTTGGAGTTCGCAGCAATAGTACATGCTCTAAAGAAATTGAGGCATTACCTCATGGGAAGGAGGTTCGAACTGAGGACAAACCATAACGGTTTGAAGTATTTTTTTGATCAACCAACCTTGAATGCTAGGCATAGTAGGTGGTTAGAGTTTATTTGTGAGTATGGCTTTGATATCAAGCATATCAAAGGAAAGGAAAACAAAGTGGTTCATGCACTCAGCAGGAGAGTGCACGAATTGCATGCTACAACCATTAGCATATACTGAAATGATATTAAAGGCATAATTTTGGAGGCTGCAAATGCAGATTTGCAGTACAGGGATTTGGTAGCAAAGCTACAACAAGGTAAGATGCCACGGAAAGTGGAAAATTATAAATTGGAAACCGATGGAACACTTCTGTACAAGAACAAAATTTATGTACCTAATGTCTAGAACTTGAAACTTATGATTTTGAACGGAATGCATAATGTGCCTTATGTTGGGAACCTTGGATATTAGAAAACTCTAGAAGCAATCAAGAGCCATTACTTTTGGCCAAGTATGAATAAAGAGATTGCAAAAAACATCGCCAAATGTATGGAGTACCAAAATGTTAAAGCTGAGCATAGGAACCCAATAGGCTTATTGCAACCTCTACCCATTCCTGAGTGGAAGTGGGACGTAGTGACAATGGATTTCATCACAGGATTGCCCAGAATAGGAAAGAAACATGATTCAATCATGGTGGTGGTGGACAAGTTTACGAAAGATGCCCATTTTATTCCATTGAATATTACTCACAAGGTAGCTAATGTTGTTGATATTTTTATGAGTGAAATAGCATGATTGCATGGTATTCCCAAGACAATTTTGTCTGATAGGGACCCAAAATTTACCTCAAAGTTCTAAACTTAAACACTTCTTATCATCGTGAGTCTGATGGATAGAAAGAGAGGGTGAACAGAGTAATATAAGACACGCTAAAGATGTATGTGATGGAAAAACCATCTAAATGGGAAGACTAGCTACACTTGGTAGAATTCGCCTACAACAATGGGTATCAAGCATCATTGAAGATGAGCCCATTTGAAGCACTTTATGGTAGAAAGTGAAATACTCCAGTAAGATGCGATAATCCAGCTGATAGAGAAGTGGTTGGGCCATAGTTGCTCAAGGAAATGGAAGAACAAATGCTAAAAATTAAGCATAATTTAAAGGCTTCCCAAGACAGGCAGAAAAGTTATGCTGACAAAAACAAAACTCACAGAGAGTTTCAAGTGGGAGAGCATGTTTTCCTAAAAGTTAAATCCAATAGAAGTTCCCTGAGGCTGGGAAACTGTTCAAAGTTGGCAGCCAGATTTTGTGGGCCATTTAAAATCCTAGAAAGGATTGGGGTAGTTTCATATATGCTTGCATTACCTGCATCCATGATTGTACAAACATATAAAGATTCACCTGACTGCCAACAAAATATTCACAGCATATAACAATAGTCCAACATTGCCACAAGGTATAGTTTTAACAAGTAAGAAATATGATATATCGTCTATTAAGATGAAAAATTCCTCTGGTTCAGAGACTGTTAAGAAGTAGTAGTAAATGGATTTTAGGAACCATATCCGACAAATCTACAAGCAATGAAAAATGTGCAGAGAAATTCCCTCAGAGACCTCAAGAATAAGGATAGAAAATCTCTATGGCTCATCCAACAAGGGTTAGAGGAATATATTTTCCCCAAATCCTTAGTAGCAAATTATGCCAAACAACCATGGTCTACTCTTGAAATAGCCTATCAGAGCACTAATAAAGTAAAAAATGCAAAGTTTCAAACACTCGAGAAGAGCTTTTAGACATTTCAAATGAAGGATTCAAATTTTGTGGATCATTTTATGACCCATTTCACGAGCATCGTGAATCAACTGCTCATCCATGGAGAAGACATTTAAGCGAAAACAATTGTTCAGGAGGTACTTTGAATCCTTCCTGATAAGTTTAATATGGTCGTGGCCACCATAGAAGAGTCAAAATACCTGTCACAATTGACAGTTGAAGAACTCATGATATCTTTGTTAACCCATGACAGTAGGTTCAGTCAAAATATTGAATTTTTGGAGAATGCATTTTCGTCTCAGGCCTCCATAAGAAGAGGCATAGGTCAAGGGAATATAAGCATAGGCATACGGGGTAGAATTCCCTCTCAAACATGAGAGAGTTCAAATTCAGAATCTTCAGAACAGAGGGAACATTCAGAACAACCACAAAGACACTCTGAGAACCAAAGGGGGAGAGGCATAAATTTTAATCAGCCAATATGGACTGACAAATCAAAGATACAAAGCTATTATTTCAACAAATTTGGTCACTATGAAAGTGAATGCAAAAATAAGAAATAATATATGAATATGGGTAGAGAAAATGTTACCAACACTGAAGAAGGAGCATCTGAATCAATGTTCTTTTCATGTCAAGTTCCAGAAGAAGCAAGAAACAGTCATGATCTCTAGTTGTTGGATAGTGGCTACAACAATCATATGACATGTAACAAAGATTTGTTTTCTAGTTTAGATACCTCTGTCACATCTCAAATTAAATTGGGAGGAGATTATCAAAAGAAAGTTGTAGGAAATGGTTTAATTTATGTATTAATCAAGTAAGATGAAAAGAAGGATATTCATGATGTTTATTATATACCTGGTCTTAAAGATAATTTAATGATTTTAGGTTAGATGAATTAACATGGTTATAAGGTCATTTTTGAAGGTTCCAAGTGTAGAATCTTGGACAAACCACTCAGTAAGAAAATTATAGCCACAATACAAATGACCAAAAACACAATGCTCCCTTTGATATTGAGAAATGTAAATTTGTCACAGTCATATGGCCAAAATGTATCAAGCTCAGATGGTACTTGGTTGTGGCATCTTAGATATGGTCATATACCATTTAGCAGTTTTAGTCTGTTATAGAAGAATTCTATGGTCAAAGGTTTTACCATTATAAATGAACAAAAAATCTCCTTTGAGAGTTGTATTTTGGACAAACACCAAAGGGAAAGTTTTCCCAATGCTTCCTACAGAGAAAAAGAACAACTTGAACTGGTGCATACAAACCTTTGTGGTTTAATGCAAACTCAATAAATATGAAGCATCTTTTATTTTCTAATATTCATTGATGATTTTAGCACAAAAGCATGGGTGTATTTTTTCAAGCACAAATAAGAGACATTTGAAAAATTCAGAGAATTTAAATCCTTGACAGAGAAACAGAGTGGAAAGCACATAAAAATACTCATATTATATTGAGGAGATGAATATGAGTCCAAGGAATTTGAAACATACTATAAGAAACATGGAATCAAGAGATAGTTTACCAAAAGATACACTCCACAACGGAATGGAGTAGTTGATAGGAAGAATTATACAATAATGAACATGGACAAAAGTATGGTAAAGGTGAAGAATTTGTCAAATGAATATTGGGGTGAAGCAGTGGCACATGCTTAGACTATATTTTAAATTTATCACCAACCAACAGTCTGAAAGATCAAGTCCCTCAAGAATCCCAGAGTGGTATGAAGTAKAATGTTTCTCATTTTAAAGGTTTTGGTTTTGTAGCTTATGCTCATGTTCCTATAGAACTAAGGAGAAATCTTGATGATAGAAGTGAAAAATGTATATTTGTGGGATACCGTGAAYARTCAAAAGCATATAGGTTGTATAATCCTATTACCAAGAAGTTGATAGTAAGTAGAGATGTGAAATTRYAAGATGATAAATATTGGGATAATCAAACAAGTGAAATACTTGTAGATATGATTTCTTTTATATAGAAAGATAAGTAGGTGGAAGYGATAGGTCAKCAAGATTCTCCACCAASACTTCCATGATTGCAAGTACAATCCAAAGAGACCAAACAAAGAACAATTCTTCTTCTCCTTCTTCTAGTAATGATTATGATCACATTCTAGAAAATTTAAGGAACCAAGGAAAAATAAGTTTGAGAGAAATTGATGATAAAAATGATGACATAGATCAACAAGCACTCTTTTCTTTGTTATCCTATCAACAAGTATACTTTAAAGAAGTGGTCAAGGAAGAAGAATGGGTTGATTCAAGGAACGGAAAAAATGAAGCAATAATTGAAAGAAAAAAGACATGGGATCTTGTGAATCTCCCCACATGTAAAATTAGCATTGGATTTAAATGTGTGTATAAGACAAACTTCAATGAGAAAGGAAAAGTAGAGAATGACAAGGAAATACTTGTATAAAAAGGGTTTTCTCAACAACCTGATATTGACTATGGAGAAACATTTTCTCCAATAGCACATTTGGATACTATCAGAGAAGTTTTGGTAGTTGCAGCTCAAAATAAATGGCTAGTCTATCAAATGGACATTAAATCATCCTTTCTAAATGGAATTTTAAAGGAATAAGTTTATGTGAATCAACCACCTCGATTTCATATCATAGGCAAAGAGTACAAAGTGTACAGATTGAAGAAATAATTGTATAGTTTGAAGCAAGCTCCAAGAGCATGAAACAGTCACATTGATACTTATTTGCTTAACAAAGGATTCAATAGGAGCAACAATGAGCACACACTTTACATCAAAAAATACCAGAGAAGTAACATTTTGATAGTTTGTTTATGTGTTTATGACATGATTTATTCAATAAGATTTTTGTGGTGAGGGTTTTGAGTCAAGTTTGAAAAAACCACAGTTTCATTGATGTATTGTCGACGTTTCAGATCCATATTAGGATCCATCTTCAGGACAAGAAGCTTGGGTTATTATTTAAGAGAGACGCTTCCTATAAATGCTATATGGATAGAGGAGAGCTTAAATGTCATCTCGGAAGAACCCTAGTTCATCATTAATCAATTAGGTTTTTTATAATGTTTTATTTTAAGTTTTTCAAATTGTTATTTTATAATTGGTTCTTAGGTTTATTATATTAATTGGACTTTTTTAAAATGTTAATTTTGTGTATTATTTAAAGGGCTTTAGAAAACTTTTAAATTTTTGTATTTTTAATGGGAGTATTCTAAAATTGTTTTTAAATTATTTTTATTTTTATTAAAAAATAATAATTTATAAAGATATTAAGTAATGATTAATCAGTGTTTAAGTAATGATTAATCAATGTTTAAGTAATGATTAATCAATATTTTTAGATTTATTGAATTAAAATTGTTTTTAATTTTTTTTAAATTATGGTTTTTCTAAAGTTATTGTTTTAATTATTATTCCTTTTTATTAAGGGGGGCCAGATTTCATTCAGTTCTAGGCCATTATCTCTATTAAGGTTGCTTGGATTTCTTTGAATTTCAATCGCTTCCCTAATGCGACCTTTAAATAGGTGATCCTCTTTTGTCATAATTTTTGTCTCTTCAAGGCGTACATGGTGTTTTCTTTTCAGTGAGTTCTTCTAAGGCTGATATACAAATGCTCTCATTATTTATGTCAGCTCCATCTTCTTTAATTCTAATTTGAAAGGAGCGTCCAGTTTAGCCAATGTAGCATTTAGCACATGAAAATTCAATCTTGTAAATCCCTTTGCATTTGTGCGGATCATGTTTATCTTTCACAGATCGCATACTTTGTTTGATGGTTTCATGTGGTTTGAAGGAGGTCTTAATCTCTTTTCTGCTGAGGACTTTGGTGATTTTTTGTGTTACTCCTTGGACATGATTTATACAGGAAATTTGTTGTTGACTAAATTCAAAGCAACCATGAAATTGTAGTTGAACAATGTGAAAGGGGATTTTTATCTATTAGCAAAAATATGCCACAGATATTTTAAAAGATTCAAAATGAACAAATGCAATCCAACATATACACCAATTGCAACAGGCACAAAATTAAGTAAACACGATGAAAAAACATTTGCATGGGTGGGGTGGCTCCCAGAGGGGAAAGCTTTTTCACCATGGCACCAAATTTTTTCCCAACGGTGTTCGTTGAATACGCATAGGAATCGGCCCGAGAAGTATTTGTCAACCTTTATAATTCTAGCTCTAGCCTTACCCTTATTATCTACTCAAATGAAAGACTGTTGGTCGAGTCATGAAATATTACACACGAGTGCGAGAGAACTTAGAGGAAATCCATATGTGTTCTCTATCACAGTTTCCTACAATTCCAACGAAGGCTTCCACTATATGAGAATTTCTTTATTTGTAGACATCATCGATATTGACTGTTTAGAAGGATTTCTTCGTCAATTTTTTGAATCATATTTGTACTGCCCAATTACTGCGCCCCTATGGTCTCTTCAACAACAATCGTAGAATTAACAACTTACTTAATTGTCTCAGATAAGGTTATTCCTAGATCCTTTATTGATGGAAGGAAGCACAGATTTACCATGAATGTTGCACCATTCATCATCAACTAACAGATGAATACCTTGAACTATTGTTGCATCTTGTCAACTTCACTCTTGAATGGTTTTAAAAATGAAATATAAATACGTAAAATCATATAGGAGAATATTCTTTTGCAATGGAATATGTAGGTAGATTTGTTTAGGTTAAATGTCCAAAAGAAATTAGATCTAACTAGAAATTAACTTGGAGACTCTCTAGAGAGTGATTTATGGGAGTAATTAACTTGGAGACTCCCAAGAGAGTGCATGTAGAAGTTTCTATTTATGGGAGTAATTGCAATATTCTGAGACTCCCAAGAGAGTGCATATACAAGTTTCTATTTATGGGAGTAATTTGAATATAATTTCAATAATCAAGACTCCCCTAACTCCCACATTAATTGGGGGCACTGAGTACTTCAGTATTGACAACACCTAAATTCTATATATGAAACTCAAACACATCTATTGCCAATGACTTTGTAAATAGTGTCGAAACACCTAATTTCAACCATCTCATTAAAGGTTGTAGGTAAACCTAGTCTAATCTCTTCAGGAAACTCCTAATATAACATCAATATACCTCTTCCATAATTCTTGCATCCAAATAGTTCTAAGAAGTTGTGGACGCTTCAACAATGTAAATAAATTCACCATTGGTTCAATGCAAAGAAGTATGCTTGAGTTGTAGCTTGTATTTGTGTGTATGCTTGTGGGTTTCTCAGGTGTAATTAAGTTCAGTGTTTGTTGTCATTTGGTCTTTGAGTCTGTTATCAGAGCCAGCTTCCTATCCATTCTAATATTTTTTGGTATCAGAGCCAGCTTCCTATCCGTTCTAATATTTTTTGGAACGCACAATATTATTTGATCGAAAGAGTTCTAAGAAGGTGTGGACGCTTCAACAATGTAAACAAATTCATCATTGGTTCAATGCAAAGAAGTATGCTGGAGTTGTAGATTGTGTGTTCTGTGTATGATTGTGAGTTTCTCAGGTGTAGNCAATATTATTTGATCGAAAGAGTTCTAAGAAGGTGTGGACGCTTCAACAATGTAAACAAATTCATCATTGGTTCAATGCAAAGAAGTATGCTGGAGTTGTAGATTGTGTGTTCTGTGTATGATTGTGAGTTTCTCAGGTGTAGTTAAGTTCAGAGTTCGCTGTCATTTGATCTTTGAGTCTGTGATCAGAGCCAACTTCCTATCCGTTCAAATAATATTCTTTGGAACGCACAGTCGTGAGAAGGTGAAGGAGACCTCTGTCCCCGTGAAGAAGATATTTTTCTTCCCTATTGATTTTTGTCTGTTGTAGTCAGATGTGTCAGAGGATTCTTTCCTCCCACTGTCCACTGTGAACTCAGAAGAGTTGTGCAGGGGGCGCACATCAGAATCACATTTCAAAGACTAAATATTTGGAGTGAGAAAGGAGGCCAGATCGAATGTATTTTTAACTTGTGTAGCACATTCAATTCACTGCCCGTCGAGGGTTTACTCCAGTGCAAGATCTGGAATGATCGACTTAGAGAGAGCCGACAGTGAAGAGAGAGCACCCAGTGAAGAGACCGACGCTGAGAGAATTTCTCTCTCAGCATGTTCGGATCGATCCTGTGGAGAATGAGGAGGACCCGTCTGAGTACATGGCTAGCTGGTTCATGGCTCGCTGGAGGGCGTGGCCTGATAAGGTTTGAATCTTGTGGTATTTCGTTTGGTAGGATGTCTGTAGTTATAAGTTTGGGTCTTATTTGCTATTGTAAAGGGATAATAATCTACAGTCAGTTAAGAGAGAACCCCACCATTACCATTCAACTATCGCCGTATCAGGGTGCGAGTTCAAGTTTGTCGAAATTCGGTGGAACCAGGTTTTATTTTTTCACTCGTAAAAGATTTTAATTACAAAATATTCACGGTTGTTCAAAATTTTTGGTTTATCATGGCAGCATAAAATAACAATGAAGCATTACTTTGCATGCAACACTAGGGATAAAGTGTTGAAATTATATGTTTGAGTACATCATCAAAACAAATAATTGTGTTATGGAAGAAATATGAAGTTGGAAGTTTTCCTTTGAAGTATAATCTGTTTTTACGTCTAATCTGGTTTAAAGAAGAAATCCATTTAATAAATTTTGTAAAGGTAAATAAGAAATTTAAAAATGGTTTCAACAAGTAGTCTTGTAAAACCACAATTTTCTGTATTCACTAGAAAAAATTATGAAGTGTTGGCACTTAAGATGAGAACTTTATTACATTCATAGGATATATGTATGGGATATTGTTGTTTATGGGTATGCAGAACCAACTTACCAACTTATTAGCAAGATGATCAAGCCCTAACAAAACGCTGCAAAAGGTCTTTATCTCATCCAAAATGGCTTGGATGAGAGTATATTTCGTAAGACTTGTGCAACTAAATTCTCAAAGATAGATTGAGACATCTTAGAGTCAAACTATCAAGGTATCACTAAGTTCAAGATAGTCAATCTGCAAACCCTAAAGTTTAAAAATATAAATATGAAAGAGAGAGTAGACCAATACATCTCAAGCCATGAACATAGTAAATCAATTAAGGATTAACAATGAAGAATTTTCAGATCAAAAAGTGGTAGAGAAAGTTTTTAGAACATTTTCCAAGAAATTTGATGTTGTGGTTGTAGCCATTGAAGACTCTAAGGACCTGTCATAGCTATCGATAGATGAATTGTTGGGATATTTTTTATCCGATGAATCTAGAATGAACAGATTTTCTGATTCTTTGGAAAATGCTTTCATGTCTCATGTTTCTATATCAAGAGGTAGAGGTAGTCAAGAGGAACATGTAGGAGTAGCAGAAGCACTGGCCAAAGAGATGGAAAGGAAGATTCAGATCAAGAAAGGAGTTCATTTCAAAATCCTCATAGCTCAAGGTGGAGAAACAACAAAAGCTCAACAGAATCACAGGTATGACAAATACAAGGTCAAGTGTTAATATCGCAATAAGCTATGTCATTATGCACATGACTATAAGAAGAAGAAGGATAACATTAGAAAAGATCATCCAAATTATTTTAAAACCTATGAAAATTATGAAAATTCTTTATTTCTTAATTGTAATGTTGTTCAAGGGATTTCTAATAATATATGTCTCATAGATAATGGAAGTAGAAATCATATGATCCTAAATAGAAATCATATTGCAAATCTATATGATTCAGTAAGAAATATGATTGCAAATCTAGATGATTCAGTAATAACTGAAGTTTAATTGGGGACAGATAATGTTGTAGGAATTATGGGAAAAAGAATGGTCAATATCCTGACCGAACAAGGAAAACAAATGCATATACTAGATGTGTATTATGCCCCATGATGAAACGCAATCTCATTAGTGTTGGCTAGCCTACCCAAAAATGTTATAATGTAATTTTCAAGGAATACAAATGTATCGTATATGAAAAACCTCCAAGTAAGAGGTTACTCTCTAGGGTCAAAATTACAAAGAATAGAATGTACCCCCTAGTCATGAATTATGGTAGTCAATATGCCTCATTTGCCCAAAATGAAACATGTTTGGGTGACTCTTGTCTATGGCATTTTAGATTTGGTCATCTACATTTTGGTGGACTAAAGTTATTGCAATAGAAAATGATGGTTGGAGGTTTTCCTCCCATTCAGGAGAAAGAAAATACATGTGAAAGTCGGATTCTAGAAACACTGCATAGGGATAGTTTCCTTAGGAGTGTCTTATAGGAAAAATACATCATTAGATTTGGTTTATAGATATATATGTGTCTCATTGTAGACCAGGTGACTAGGAGTAAGTTACTACTTCCTAACTTTCATAGATGATTACAGCATAAATAATTGAGTATATTTTCTTACAAATAAAACTAAAACTTTTGACAAGTTGAGAGAGTTCAAGGAAATAGTAGAGAAGAAAGGTGGTCATCAAATAAAAATGTTAATATTAGATAAAGGATGAAAATATGATTCAAAGGAATTTGATGATTTCTGTAAAAAACACGGCATTAAAAGATAGTTTATGACAAGGTATACACCACAACAAAATGGTGTATATGAGAGGAAAAATACAACTATCATGAATATGGCCAGAAGCATGATGAAAGAAAAACACTTGTCAAATGAGTTTTGGGTAGAAGCAATAGCTTGTTCAGTTTTTGTTTTGAATAAATCTCCCAGTAAAAGTGTAAGGAACAAAGTTTCACAAGAGGGATGGATAGGTATGAGTTGCAGTGTAGCACATATTAGAGTGTTTGGTTATGTGTCATATCCTCATGTTCCCAAATAATTAAGAAGCAAGCTAGATGACATAAGTGAAAAATGAATATGTCTTGGGTACAATGATCAATTCAAGGCATACCAATTATATATTCCAGTGACAAAGAAGGTTATAATCAATAGGGACATTGAATACAAAGAAGATGAAGTGTGAGAAGGAAGCATAGACATGACCATATGTGTTGGAGAAACAATACCTCAAGAAGGTGATGAAGTAGAGGATCAAATTGCACAAAGAAGACAACAAGGTTCACAAACCAAATCACTGGATAGAATCACTCCAACAAGGACTCCAAGAAATTATGTTCGAGGTGAGTTGTCTACCACTACAAGTCAATATGTTACTAATTATCAATCAAATATTGAATCTGATAAAAAAATTGCCTCCTTAAGGTCTGGAAAGACTATAAGTTTGAGAGAAGTTATGAATATCTAGATGTACATTCAATCTTTGCAATGTTTACATGCCAACCAATAAGTTTTGAAGAAGCTATCAAAAAATAAAAATGGGCATAATCCATGGATGAAGAAATGTATTTTATAGAATGGAATGATACATGGTATCTAGTAGACTTTGATAAACATAAATATTGTAACGGTGTGAAATAGGTCTATAAAATAAAAGTTAATGAAAAGGGTGAAATTGAAAATTACAAGGCTATATTAGTAGACAAAGGTTTTTCCCAACAACCTAGATTCGATTATGGTGAGACCTTTGCACCAGTTACAAAGTTAGATACAATGGGGGTTATCTTAGCAATAACATCCCAAAACATGTGGAAGGTTTATCAAATAGAACCTGATATATCAATAGCATCTGTCTTTATTGTCACATGCAAGCTCCAACAACCTCGTATAGAAGGACACACTCTTATTTGATCAATGGTTGATATAGCAGAAGCAACAAATATCCCACTCTATATACTAAAGTAACTCAACAAGGGATAATTCTCATTGTTTTCTTATATGGTGATGACATGATTTTCAGCAGGAACATGTTAGTAGATGAGTTTAAAGCAACATTGAAATAGGAATTTTAGATGACATATTTGGGTTTGATGAAGTACTTCCTTAGCATAGAGGTAAATCAATTAAAATATGGAATCTTCATAAGTAAAACAAAATATGCATTGGATGTACTGAAAATGTTTAGAATGATCAATTGCAAGGAAACACCCACACTAATAACAACATAAACAAAAATCAACAATCAAGATACAGGTTCAAATGTAGATCCTACATTGTTCAAGAGATTAGTTGGAAGTATCATGTATCTCACTGCCACTAGACCAGACATTATGTTTGCAGTTAGCTGGATTTCCAAGTTTATGGAGACACCTAAATAAATGCACTGGAAGGTAGGGAAAAAGGATCTTAATATACATTGCAAGAACAATAAGTTATGGTATTTTATACTCAAGAAATGAAAATATTTGTTTGATTGGATATACTGAGAGTAATTTAAGGTATATATTTCATATAAATTCAGGTTCAATTTCATAGGCATCCAAGAAACAACCCATTGCGATGATTTCATCCGAAGAAGTTGAATATCTAGAAGCAATGGAAAGATCTTTTCAAGCAGTCTCATTACAAAGAGTATTTAATGAACATCAACAAGGAAAAAATGAACCAACTCCAACAATAAGAATCAACTCCAGTTTACTACGACAACAATTCAACCATATCCCTATCAAGGAATCATGTGTTTCACTATAAAATAAAGCATATTGATAATAGATACCATTTTATTAGAGATCTTGTAAACAATGATGAAATATATTTCAAATTTTGTAAGTTAAAATACCAATTGGATAATATTCACAAAGCCATTGGAAAAATATGTTTTTAACTATAATAGACATAATCTAGGTGTTGTAAATGTTGAATCATTGAGTGGTTCTAATTGAGGGGGAGTGTAGAAAAATGTAATTTCATACACCTCATTAAAGGTGGTAGGCAAACATATTCTAATCTCTTCAAGAAACTTATGTTTTATAAATATCACATCGAAATAGCTCCATTCCATAATTATCTCATATTGATCATTTTTTGAAGGTGCATACCCTTCCATGATGTAAATAACTTCACAGTTGGTTCAATGAATGTAAGTGCTTTCAATTTTTAGTTTGTGTGTTCTATGTATGCTTGTGGGTTTTTGAACTATAGATTAGTTCACAATTCATTGTCATTTGGTATTTCAAATGTATCAACCAATTGGTCTTTTGATTTACAAAATTCCAAGTAGTTTTCACCATTGTTTACAAGATCTGTAAAGAAATGGTATCTAGTATCAATATGCTTGTTATTTTGAAAGACATGGTTGTTTCACAGAGCTATTGCTAAAGTATCAATATGATTGTTTTTTTGTGAAAGACATGGTTATTTGAGAAATATATTTATGAACTAGTGTCACAATATAGTGTCACAATATATTTATGAACTGGGTAGTGTCACAATATATCACCCAGTTCTCTACCCAACCAAACTGGTTGACAAGTTGTTATTGTTATGGCTACATTCTCAACTTTTGTTAATGGTTTTCTTCTTAGATTCCCATGAAATCACACCTAAAACAAGATGGAATACATATCATGAAGTACTCTTCCTATAATTCATACTACCTGGAAAATCATTGTCAGTATATCTAACAAAGCAATCACTGTTAGTACTAGAATGCAATATACCATATCCTGTTGTTCTAGCAATATATCTCATAATTATTTTCCAACTTGCCATTGTGAGTCTTTTGGAGAATCCATTACCCTAAAAATCAGATCAACATGATGCATAATTACAGTCTAGTGGTAGTGAGATACATGATCCCTCAAACCAGCATCTTGAATGGAGTTCAATATACATTGGATCCCTTATACACTTTGTTGATATTTTTCCTTGTTACAGATGGAGTTGGTGTTGGTTTACAATTGATCATCGTAAACCTCCCACCACATCCATGGCATTATTTGTTTGAAATAATTTTATTTTTTTTAATATGATTGGATAAATTCAATATCAAGGAAATATATCATTAACCACAAACAAGTCATTTCAAATTCTTTAATTTATGGCTCAGGTAAACTTGTCTACTGAGAAATTTCTTGTGAAGATCATATCATCAACATGTATAAAAAAAAATCAAGATTTGACCTTGCTTATTCACCTTTGTATACAACGTGAATTCATTGTTTCTTACGTTCAACCTATTACTCATCAGATAAGAATGAATCCTATTATACCAAGCTCTAGGAGTTTCCTTAAGCCCATAGAGAGATTTCTTCATTTTGAAGACTTCATCTTCATATATTTTTATCACAGATACTTGTGTCTTCTCTATAGAGACATATGATTCTAAAATACCATTTAAGAATGATGATTTTTTCTCTAGTTGTTATGGCTATGACATATTTAATTGTATCTAACCTTGAAACTAGTTCAAAGGACTCACCATAATCAACTCCAGGTTTGTTGTGCAAAACCTTTTTCACATGAAAACAGACTATGTAAATGAAATGGAAGATAGAATGTATATATGAAATAAGAAGCTATTGTATACACACACACACATATATATATATATATATGTATGTATGTATAATTGTCTGTGCAAGGCTCGAGATCCACTTAAAAAGAATATTTCATATTTACACTAGATATCGATGACATAAAGGAAATGAGAATTCAGATGCCCCAGTAATGATAACAAGAAATTACACTGTTCATATCAGTATTTTCATTTCACTCTTGTAAATAAAAATAAGATAAGATCTGCGTAACCACAAGCCTAGAATAAATAGTTCATATCCATTGTTTTATTATAGACATACAGGAAAAGAATCCCATGACTCTAACTTTAAAACTTATTAGATATTCCAAATCAGACCAGAACAATCAAAGGTGTAGCCAACCCTATGCAGGTACTGTGTTATAGTTTTCGAGCAGAAAATAATCGAAATTACTTGATAATCAATCACTACATGAATCTGGGCTAAACTTTCCACAATAACGATAATTATAGGGCAGAACCAACCCTTATGATAGAACCTAGAGTCTATTGATTCCTTTTAAAATGTGGTAATATCGGAACCTGAGTACCTTTGCAGGGCCTTGGAAATCCTCAGACTTGGACGATTTTAAACCTGCAAGAAATCAAGAAAAGTCAATTAGTTCCAAATTAAAAGCTGAACAAATTTTAAAATGTTGAAATATAGAAGAACTACCAGGGTAATGATTTCAAAGGAATTAACACAGGGAATTTAAAAATCCGTACTTAACTTGCGATTTAAGGTCGACGGTCCCAACTGCGTCGTTGAAGGAAGTCATCCACAGTCCCAAGGGGGAAAGGTGGATCCAGTATAACATGTTGGGTACCCTCATAGCAAACAGGGGGTTCCCATCATTAGATATCGATAATCAAAGTCTTTAATCATGATATTAGAAAAATAAAAANTCAAGTTTGCACAGATTAAAAACATGCATCACCAACAGAATCATGCGAGTCCTATTCATGAAGAGTTTCACGACAATTATGAATTCCACCATTAAAAGAAAAGAAAATTATAAGGTCGTTAACCCATATTAAATGAGAACATAATGAAATAACCATCGGATTTCGAACAAGGAATAAGTGTAAATTCTTCGAAATTTGAGAAGTCCTGGACTAATGCTACAGAGAAAACCTAGAACCCATATATAAGCTTTTATAGGTACGTTTAGGGTAACAGAGGAATTCAAACTGAAATCGAAACCGAGCACAAGAAAACCCTTATCCAACCACAAGAATGGGGTTGTGACTTCTCTGAGAATACTCAGTCTCCATCGTAAGCCAAGGGGTCGACAACTTACAGTATTCACACAAAGCCGAGCCAAATAAAGAAGAACATAATACAACTATTTTGTACAACAAACATGATAAGGATGAATATAGTAAAGAACAAAGTTAAATAACGAGAGTTGGGACTTTTTCCCTGATAGAGAAACCCCACAGGATGGTTTGGATCTTACCTGAAGATTGTAATGTTCACACATGTACAAAAACACTTAGTAACGAGTTCCTTTCAGAGGGCTTCGTATTGAGGTGTCATCCCTAGGGTTGAAGATTGGGAATATTGCAAGCAATTTAAATATCCATCTACATAAGTAAGGAAATGAAGGAGGAAAATCGTGGTGTGACATAATCAAAAGAAGACCAAGAACCATCTGTGGGGAAACTTCACCAGTTTTGGCCTCTACAAAGAAAATGAGGGACATACCAATGAAGGAAGGCACAGGATTTCACTAAGGGTGTACTTGCCCATGACCGGGAATGGTCCAGGGAGTTAGTAAAAGAATAACGATAATGGGGAAAGAAATTTCACTGAAATGTCGTAAAAGATTAACAGTACAGAGTGTTTTCTTCCACTATAACGAAACCTAAATGTTATATCTTACTAGTAAAATGTAGGTGTAATATGGAATTACCAGGCAGTCGGGTAGGTGTACATGCTTCCACTAGGTAAATTCCTCCAGGTCGTCGAACTCCCTTGCTGATAATAAATGCAGAGATAATCCAGAACTTCACAAAAATGAAAATTCATTTTGGTCCTGTAAAACATTACTACGCCGAGTAAATGGTGGAAGTATGAATACCGAATTTGGCCATGTGATGGGGCAGAGATGGCGCGATCATATTCGACTAGAGGTCCAATGTTAGCCTTGGGTCTCACTCTTATAGGGTCTCCATTAATGGGTTGATCATAGCCTTTAAATTGCGACTGATAGAAATCTTTCGTTCCATACTAAGATTAATGCAAAGTAAAGGACAGTCCTTCAAGACATGATACACAGGACCATCGAACTCTAACTATTATCATTCAGTTAAGGCAGGACTAAACCGTTTGTTATAGTTAAGCCTTTTCCAAAAAACTCTTATGTTAATAATAAATCAGAAGTTCTAAACACAACCAGTAAACAAGAGTTGTTCGAATTGTTCGGCCATGTGAAGTAATGTTTAACACCTTATTCTATGCCCCATAATATCTTAGATAAGGGTATACACTCCCGACTCTTTACAATTTGAATATAATCGATGGTATAGAGATTTTAATTTTCGAAGAGTCAAATAAAGTTTTCCCTTGCGCGCAAGCATGAAATCCTATGCTTAGGTAAGAATATAGGATTATGAGTCCTACATCTAATGCAACACATGTATATATAAGTATTAGAATTAGTAGTAGGATAGAAGGGTTATAAGAGGTGAATATTTAGAATTTGAAAGGTTACTTGTATAGAAGTTTTGTTCATTTGGATACAAGTTAGGGTAAAAGTACATAGCAATGATCGTTCATCATTTTGATAGAAAGAACTCGCAGAAGTTAATGGTGATGATGATTACCTACTCCTCTCAACTATAAGTCTTCTAGAATGAATTGTTTAAACAAAAAAGATTAATGTTCCTTAGAATTTTTTTTTTTATTTTGGCAAATTTTGGGTACATTACATATGGTATTAGAGAAAAGGTTACAACACTTGGACCTGAAGCACGGCTAGAATATTTACTTAGCACAATTTTTTTTTTTATGTAAAACTAACAAAACAATTATTGTTACAAACATAAAACACTTAATTTCAATTGTAATCATGGCATCCCAGAACGAAGCAAAAATCAGAATCAAGGAGAATCCTGAACAAAGGACTCCTGAAGATCAGAGGAAGAACAATGATGGATGTTCACCTACTGAAGTTCTCGAAACTATGAGAAATCTCATTGTCGAGCTGCAAGTTTTCAAATCATACAATGGGAAACTGAAAAAGGCACAACAGGAACAACAGGAAATAAATGAAGTACTTCTACGAAGCATAGTGACAAAAAAGATCCCAAAGGACGATAATCAGGAAGAAGAGGTGAGTGAAAGGGCCTCCAAGAATTCTGGTCCTGAATCAGAAAAAGAGGACAACTCTTCTAAAGGTACAGATTCCGTAGAAGACAAAACAAAAACATGAAGGAAAAGGAAACAGGTTGACCATCTAGAGGGAGAGTTTAAGAATATTAAATTGTCTATCTTTGACAGGGAATCTAGAACAGGGGAGGAAGATGAAGGATGGTTCACAACCTACATGAACAAAACTTGTATCCAACCCACATCTCCCACTGTAGAGGCTTCATGTAGGTTGTGAACCATAGTGAGAATGGTTCACAACCTACATGAAGCCTCTACAGTGGGAGATGTGGGCAGAAGCTTACATCAGATCAATGCAGCTGTGGATGGCCGACAAGTTGATCATCAGTCCATTGTAGTGGAAATTGAAGGTAAAATTAACAATACTCGTATTTATGTTTTAATTGATCCAGGAGCTACGTTGAGTTATATCGCTCCTGGTGTAGTGGATTCAAACAAACTTAAGAAAACAATACATGAAAAACCTTGGCTAGTAGAAATAGCAACAAAAATAAAAAGAAAAGTCTCCCATTTTATTCCTCAATGTGAGTTCAGTTTTTGTGGTCAAAACACAAAGACAAATTTGAACATTCTATCATTAGAGTCTTATGACATAATTATTGGAATGGATTGGTTAGAAAGGCATAAAGAAGTTTTAGATTGTTATAAAAAATCACTCAAATATAAAGACGAAAAAGACACTATTAGGACAGTTCAAGGTATACAAAAACCAATCTCTGCTAGACAAATTTCAACAATGCAATTTAAGAAATGCATAAGAAAGGGTTGTCAGATTTATGCCATCCAAGTAACAAATCTTTTGGAAAAACAAAATAAACATAGCTTGGAGGATTTTGTCGTCTTGCATGATTTCAGAGATGTGTTTGTTGATGAGATACTTGAATTACCCCCAAGGAGGGAGATAGAGTTTTCAATTGACCTACTACCTGGTTCAACCCCTAAATCTTAAGCACCCTACCGAATGAGTTTACTAGAATTAACAAAATTAAAGATTCAATTACAAGAATTATTGAACAAAGAATGTATCAAGCCGAGTGTTTCACCATGGGGAGCACCAGTCCTTTTTGCTAAAAAGAAAGACGAAACTATGAGATTATGCATCGATTACATACAATTAAACAAAATGACTATTAAGAACAAGTACCCCTTACCTAGGATCAATGATCTATTTGATCAAGTAGGTGGGGAAAGGATTTTTTCTAAATTGGATTTACGGTCTGGATATCACCAAGTTAGAATAAAAGTGGAGGACATAAGTAAAACAACATTCAGAACGAGATATGGCCATTATGAATTTCTTATTATACCGTTTGGTCTAACTAATGTACCAACCACATTTATGTGTTTAATGAACATTATTTTCAGTCGGTATTTGGACAAGTTTGTTTGGGTATTTATTGACGATATCCTAGTGTATTCCAAAACATAAGAAGAACACGAAGAGAACCTAAGGATAGTTCTGCAAACTTTAAGAAAACACAAACTATATGCCAAATTCGATAAGTGTGACTTTTATCAGAATAAAATACAGTACCTAGGACATGTAATATCTAAGGAAGGTATTGCAGTCGATATAGAGAAAATAAGAGCCATCATGGAATGGTCGATTCCTAAGGATGTAGTGGACATCTAGTCATTCATGGGAATCACCAGATATTACCGTAGACTTATAGAGGGATTTTCCAAGATTACATACCCTATCACATCCTTACAAAAGAAGGGGACCAAGTTTAACTAGTCACAGAAATGTCAGGATAGTTTTAATAAGTTAAAGGAATTATTAACAACCGCACCCATTTTAAAAGTAGCAGATCCGGAAAAAGACTTCACAGTCTATGTGGATGTGAGTAAAGAAGGACTAGGTGGTGTCCTAACTCAATAAGGACACGTTATTTACGAGTCTCAAAAAATAAAGGAGCACAAACAAAAATACCTCACTCATGACTTAGAGTTGGCAGCTGTAATACACGCCTTAAAGATGTGGCAGTAATACATAATGGGCAAAAAATTTATGTTATTGATGAATAACAACAGTGTGAAATTTTTGTTTAGTCAACCAGACCTTAATGCAAGACAAGCAATATGGTTGGCCTTCTTGAGCTAATTTGACTTTGTGGTCAGAAATATCAAGGGTAAGGAAAACAAGGTGGTTGATTCCCTGAGAAGAAGAGGTCATGGGTTGTTTGAAATAAACATTAGCAGCGAAGAAAGTGATCTTGAATAGAGGATAAAGGCTACAGGTAATAACGATGAAAATTACACTAAAACAGTGGTTGAATTACAAAATAATAAAGAAAATTTAGACAAAACAGATTTGAGTTTGGACAGAAATGGTCTACTATGATTTAAAAATAGAATATACATACCAGATTCGGCGGAATTAAAGTTAACAGTTTTGAACGATGTACACAAGAAATCATATTCTGGTCATCCGGGATACCAAAAAACGATAACAACACTAAGGAAGTTACTTTATTGGCCTAATATGAAGGGAAAAACAAAAAAATTCTTTGTTAAGTGTCAATATTCTCAGCAGGTGAAATCCAAACACCAGCACCTAGTCGGCCTGTTGCATCCCTTACCTGTGCTGGATGGAAATGGGAGACTATATCACTAGACTTTATTACAAGTTTGCCTAGAACTTAAAAACAGAATGACTCAATTATGGTGTTAATCGATAAGCTTAGTAAGTTTGTACACTTTATTCATGTAAAGTCTACTTTTAAAGATATCAACATCACTGAAATATTCATCAAATAAATTTTTAGACTGCATGGCATTCCTAAAATGGTGATTTCAGATAGAGACGTAAATTTTACATCTTCTTTTTGGAAAGAATTGTTTTCAGGGTTAAATACTATCTTGAATTTCAGCACAAGTTACCATCCACAAATGGATGGGAAGACGGAATGGAAAAACCAAATCGTAGAAGACATGATACGCATGTACGTTAGGACAAAACCAAGAAAGTGGGAAGACTACCTACACTTGGTGGAATTTGCATACAACAATGGTTACCAAACATCGGCTAAGATGATCCCCTTCGAAGTACCGTGCGACAGAAAGTGTACGACTCTGATTAGCTAGGATAACCCAGTTGATAGACTCATGGTGGGACCAGAAATGCTCCAGGAAATAGAGAGTACGGTAAGAAAAGTATAGCAGAATTTAAAAGAAACACATGACAAACAGAAAAGTTACGCGGACCTGAAAAGAAGACACCTGGAATTTCAAGTGGGAGACCACGTCTATTTAAAGGTCAAGGCCAAAAGAAGTTTTCTAATTCTAGGGAACTGTTCCAAGTTGGCACCCAGGTTTTGTGGCCCTTTCAAGATCTTAGCTCGAATTGGACTCGTGGCACATCAACTTGCACTTCCTGCCAATCTAAAAATTCATAATGTATTTCATGTTTATTTGTTAAAGAATTATGTTCATGACCCTACTCATATGATTGATTATAACTTGGTGCATGTGGAACCAGAAAGAGATTTTCGAGCAGAACCTCTACGCATTCTGGACAGGAGAGAAATAACACTTTGGAATAGAGTCTTCACCCAGGTAAAAGTGCAATGGAAGCACTTTAGTCCTGAGGAGGCCACTTGGGAGTTGGAGGGAGATTTGCAGAAATATCATCCAATCCTGTTCCGAGAAAAGGACGAACACTGAGGAAAATGTTTTTTTAAAGGGGGAAAGGATGTAACATCCCCAAAAATAAATTGTTTTTACGTCTGAAAAATACTTAGGAATTTATTTCCGTTTTTAGAAAATTCAAAATTGCAAAATTATTGCCATTTATGGCAATTCTGAATTTTGAATTTAGTTAATTGTAAGTGATGATTATGACTATTGGGAAAAGATATGATTTGACCCAACTAACTCTTTAACTATGACACTTGTAAGAAACAAATA
>SNQJ01S0004140.1:33702-44269 GCA_010110895.2 Picea sitchensis
CAATATTATTTGATCGAAAGAGTTCTAAGAAGGTGTGGACGCTTCAACAATGTAAACAAATTCATCATTGGTTCAATGCAAAGAAGTATGCTGGAGTTGTAGATTGTGTGTTCTGTGTATGATTGTGAGTTTCTCAGGTGTAGTTAAGTTCAGAGTTCGCTGTCATTTGATCTTTGAGTCTGTGATCAGAGCCAACTTCCTATCCGTTCAAATAATATTCTTTGGAACGCACAGTCGTGAGAAGGTGAAGGAGACCTCTGTCCCCGTGAAGAAGATATTTTTCTTCCCTATTGATTTTTGTCTGTTGTAGTCAGATGTGTCAGAGGATTCTTTCCTCCCACTGTCCACTGTGAACTCAGAAGAGTTGTGCAGGGGGCGCACATCAGAATCACATTTCAAAGACTAAATATTTGGAGTGAGAAAGGAGGCCAGATCGAATGTATTTTTAACTTGTGTAGCACATTCAATTCACTGCCCGTCGAGGGTTTACTCCAGTGCAAGATCTGGAATGATCGACTTAGAGAGAGCCGACAGTGAAGAGAGAGCACCCAGTGAAGAGACCGACGCTGAGAGAATTTCTCTCTCAGCATGTTCGGATCGATCCTGTGGAGAATGAGGAGGACCCGTCTGAGTACATGGCTAGCTGGTTCATGGCTCGCTGGAGGGCGTGGCCTGATAAGGTTTGAATCTTGTGGTATTTCGTTTGGTAGGATGTCTGTAGTTATAAGTTTGGGTCTTATTTGCTATTGTAAAGGGATAATAATCTACAGTCAGTTAAGAGAGAACCCCACCATTACCATTCAACTATCGCCGTATCAGGGTGCGAGTTCAAGTTTGTCGAAATTCGGTGGAACCAGGTTTTATTTTTTCACTCGTAAAAGATTTTAATTACAAAATATTCACGGTTGTTCAAAATTTTTGGTTTATCATGGCAGCATAAAATAACAATGAAGCATTACTTTGCATGCAACACTAGGGATAAAGTGTTGAAATTATATGTTTGAGTACATCATCAAAACAAATAATTGTGTTATGGAAGAAATATGAAGTTGGAAGTTTTCCTTTGAAGTATAATCTGTTTTTACGTCTAATCTGGTTTAAAGAAGAAATCCATTTAATAAATTTTGTAAAGGTAAATAAGAAATTTAAAAATGGTTTCAACAAGTAGTCTTGTAAAACCACAATTTTCTGTATTCACTAGAAAAAATTATGAAGTGTTGGCACTTAAGATGAGAACTTTATTACATTCATAGGATATATGTATGGGATATTGTTGTTTATGGGTATGCAGAACCAACTTACCAACTTATTAGCAAGATGATCAAGCCCTAACAAAACGCTGCAAAAGGTCTTTATCTCATCCAAAATGGCTTGGATGAGAGTATATTTCGTAAGACTTGTGCAACTAAATTCTCAAAGATAGATTGAGACATCTTAGAGTCAAACTATCAAGGTATCACTAAGTTCAAGATAGTCAATCTGCAAACCCTAAAGTTTAAAAATATAAATATGAAAGAGAGAGTAGACCAATACATCTCAAGCCATGAACATAGTAAATCAATTAAGGATTAACAATGAAGAATTTTCAGATCAAAAAGTGGTAGAGAAAGTTTTTAGAACATTTTCCAAGAAATTTGATGTTGTGGTTGTAGCCATTGAAGACTCTAAGGACCTGTCATAGCTATCGATAGATGAATTGTTGGGATATTTTTTATCCGATGAATCTAGAATGAACAGATTTTCTGATTCTTTGGAAAATGCTTTCATGTCTCATGTTTCTATATCAAGAGGTAGAGGTAGTCAAGAGGAACATGTAGGAGTAGCAGAAGCACTGGCCAAAGAGATGGAAAGGAAGATTCAGATCAAGAAAGGAGTTCATTTCAAAATCCTCATAGCTCAAGGTGGAGAAACAACAAAAGCTCAACAGAATCACAGGTATGACAAATACAAGGTCAAGTGTTAATATCGCAATAAGCTATGTCATTATGCACATGACTATAAGAAGAAGAAGGATAACATTAGAAAAGATCATCCAAATTATTTTAAAACCTATGAAAATTATGAAAATTCTTTATTTCTTAATTGTAATGTTGTTCAAGGGATTTCTAATAATATATGTCTCATAGATAATGGAAGTAGAAATCATATGATCCTAAATAGAAATCATATTGCAAATCTATATGATTCAGTAAGAAATATGATTGCAAATCTAGATGATTCAGTAATAACTGAAGTTTAATTGGGGACAGATAATGTTGTAGGAATTATGGGAAAAAGAATGGTCAATATCCTGACCGAACAAGGAAAACAAATGCATATACTAGATGTGTATTATGCCCCATGATGAAACGCAATCTCATTAGTGTTGGCTAGCCTACCCAAAAATGTTATAATGTAATTTTCAAGGAATACAAATGTATCGTATATGAAAAACCTCCAAGTAAGAGGTTACTCTCTAGGGTCAAAATTACAAAGAATAGAATGTACCCCCTAGTCATGAATTATGGTAGTCAATATGCCTCATTTGCCCAAAATGAAACATGTTTGGGTGACTCTTGTCTATGGCATTTTAGATTTGGTCATCTACATTTTGGTGGACTAAAGTTATTGCAATAGAAAATGATGGTTGGAGGTTTTCCTCCCATTCAGGAGAAAGAAAATACATGTGAAAGTCGGATTCTAGAAACACTGCATAGGGATAGTTTCCTTAGGAGTGTCTTATAGGAAAAATACATCATTAGATTTGGTTTATAGATATATATGTGTCTCATTGTAGACCAGGTGACTAGGAGTAAGTTACTACTTCCTAACTTTCATAGATGATTACAGCATAAATAATTGAGTATATTTTCTTACAAATAAAACTAAAACTTTTGACAAGTTGAGAGAGTTCAAGGAAATAGTAGAGAAGAAAGGTGGTCATCAAATAAAAATGTTAATATTAGATAAAGGATGAAAATATGATTCAAAGGAATTTGATGATTTCTGTAAAAAACACGGCATTAAAAGATAGTTTATGACAAGGTATACACCACAACAAAATGGTGTATATGAGAGGAAAAATACAACTATCATGAATATGGCCAGAAGCATGATGAAAGAAAAACACTTGTCAAATGAGTTTTGGGTAGAAGCAATAGCTTGTTCAGTTTTTGTTTTGAATAAATCTCCCAGTAAAAGTGTAAGGAACAAAGTTTCACAAGAGGGATGGATAGGTATGAGTTGCAGTGTAGCACATATTAGAGTGTTTGGTTATGTGTCATATCCTCATGTTCCCAAATAATTAAGAAGCAAGCTAGATGACATAAGTGAAAAATGAATATGTCTTGGGTACAATGATCAATTCAAGGCATACCAATTATATATTCCAGTGACAAAGAAGGTTATAATCATTAGGGACATTGAATACAAAGAAGATGAAGTGTGAGAAGGAAGCATAGACATGACCATATGTGTTGGAGAAACAATACCTCAAGAAGGTGATGAAGCAGAGGATCAAATTGCACAAAGAAGACAACAAGGTTCACAAACCAAATCACTGGATAGAATCACTCCAACAAGGACTCCAAGAAATTATGTTCGAGGTGAGTTGTCTACCACTACAAGTCAATATGTTACTAATTATCAATAAAAAAATTGTATCCTTTTGAAGAAGCTATCAAAAAATAAAAATGGGCATAATCCATGGATCAAGAAATGTATTTTATAGAAAGGAATGATAAATGGTATCTAGTAGACTTTGATAAACATAAATATTGTAACGGTGTGAAATAGGTCTATAAAATAAAAGTTAATGAAAAGGGTGAAATTGAAAATTACAAGGCTATATAAGTAGAAAAAGGTTTTTCCCAACAACCTAGATTCAATTATGGTGAGACCTTTGCACCAGTTACAAATTTAGATACAATGGGGGTTATCTTAGCAATAACATCCCAAAACATGTGGAAGGTTTATCAAATAGAGCCTGATATATCAATAGCATTTGTCTTTATTGTCACATGCAAGCTCCAACAACCTCGTATAGAAGGACACACTCTTATTTGATCAATCGTTGATATAGCAGAAGAAACAAAGATCCCACTCTATATACTAAGGTAATTCAACAAGGGATAATTCTCATTGTTTTCTTATATAGTGATGACATGATTTTCAGCAGGAACATGTTAGTAGATGAGTTTAAAGCAACATTGAAATAGGAATTTTAGATGACATATTTGGGTTTGATGAAATACTTCCTTAGCATAGAGGTAAATCAATTAAAATATGGAATCTTCATAAGTAAAACAAAATATGCATTGGATGAACTGAAAATGTTTAGAATGATCAATTGCAAGGAAACACCCACACTAATAACAACATAAACAAAAATCAACAAGCAAGATACACGTTCAAATGTAGATCCTACATTGTTCAAGAGATTAGTTGGAAGTATCATGTATCTCACTGCCACTAGACCAGACATTATGTTTGCAGTTAGCTGGATTTCCAGGTTTATGGAGACACCTAAATAAATGCACTGGAAGGTGGGGAAAAAAGATCTTAATATACATTGCAAGAACAATAAGTTATGGTATTTTATACTCAAGAAATGAAAATATTTGTTTGATTGGATATACTGACAATTAGTTTGCAGAAAGTCAAGATTATAGAAAGAGTAATTTAAGGTATATATTTCATATAAATTCAGATGCAATTTCATAGGCATCCAAGAAACAACCCATTGCGATGATTTCATACGAAGAAGTTGAATATCTAGAAGCAATGGAAATATCTTTTCAAGCAGTCTCATTACAAAGAGTATTGAATGAACATCAACAAGGAAAAAAGGAACCAAATCCAACAATAAGAATCAACTCCAGTTTACTACGACAACAATTCAACCATATCCCTATCAAGGAATCATGTGTTTCACTATAAAATAAAGCATATTGATAATAGATACCATTTTATTAGAGATATTGTAAACAATGATGAAATATGTTTCAAATTTTGTAAGTTAAAATACCAATTGGATAATATTCACAAAGCCATTGGAAAAATATGTTTTTAACTATAATAGACATAATCTAGGTGTTGTAGATGTTGAATCATTGAGTGGTTCTAATTGAGGGGGAGTGTAGAAAAATGTAATTTCATACACCTCATTAAAGGTGGTAGGCAAACATATTCTAATCTCTTCAAGAAACTTATGTTCTATAAATATCACATCGAAATAGCTCCATTCCATAATTATCTCATATTGATCATTTTTTGAAGGTGCATACCCTTCCACAATGTAAATAACTTCACAGTTGGTTCAATGAATGTAAGTTCTTTCAATTTTTAGTTTGTGTGTTTTATGTATGCTTGTGGGTTTATGAACTATAGATTAGTTCACAGTTCATTGTCATTTGGTATTTCAAATGTATCAACCAATTGGTCTTTCGATTTACAAAATTCCAAGTAGATTTCACCATCGTTTACAAGATCTGTAAAGAAATGGTATCTAGTATGAATATGCTTGTTATTTTGAAATACATGGTTGTTTCACGGAGCTATTGCTAAAGTATCAATATGATTTTTTTTTGTGAAAGACGTGGTTATTTGAGAAATATATTTATGAACTATTGTCACAATATATTGGAGTTGGTCCTTCTTGTCCTTGTTGGATATCACCCAGTTCTCTACCCAACCAAACTGGTTGACAAGTTGTTATTGTTATGGATACATTCTCAACTTTTTTTAATGGGTTGTTTCTTAGATTCCCATGAAATCACACCTAAAACAATATGGAATACATATCATGAAGTACTCTTCCTATAATTCATACTACCTGGAAAATAATTGTCAGTATATCTAACAAATCAATCACTGCTAGTACTAGAATGCAATATACCATATCCTGTTGTTCTAGCAATATATCTCATAATTATTTTCCAACTTGCCATTGTGAGTCTTTTGGAGAATCCATTACCCCAAAAATGAGATCAACATGATGCATAATTACAGTCTAGTGGTAGTGAGATACATGATCCCTCAAACCAGCATCTGAAATGGAGTTCAATATACATTGGATCCCTTATACACTTTGTTGATATTTTTCCTTGTTACAGATGGAGTTGGTGTTGGTTTCCAATTGATCATCATAAACCTCCCACCACATCCATGGAATTATTTGTTTGAAATAATTTTATTTTTTTTAATATGATTGGATAAATTCAATATCAAAGAAATATATCATTAACCACAAACAAGCCATTTCAAATTCTTTAATTTATGGCTCAGTTAAACTTGTCTACTGAGAAATTTCTTGTGAAGATCATATCATCAACATGTATAAAAAAAAATCAAGATTTGACCTTGCTTATTCACCTTTGTATACAACGTGAATTAATTGTTTCTTACGTTCAACCTATTACTCATCAGATAAGAATGAATCCTATTATACCAAGCTCTAGGAGTTTCCTTAAGCCCATAGAGAGATTTCTTCATTTTGAAGACTTTATCTTCATATATTTTTATCACAGATACTTGTGTCTTCTCTATAGAGACATATGATTCTAAAATACCATTTAAGAATGATGATTTTTTCTCTAGTTGTTATGGCTATGACATATTTAATTGTATCTAACCTTGCAACTAGTTCAAAGGACTCACCATAATCAACTCCAGGTTTGTTGTGAAAAACCTTTTTCACATGAAAACAGACTATGTAAATGAAATGGAAGATAGAATGTATATATGAAATAAGAAGCTATTGTATACACACACACACACACACACACACACATATATAGTTGTCTGTGCAAGGCTCGAGATCCACTTAAAAAGAATATTTCATATTTAAACCAGATATCGATGACATAAAGGAAATGAGAATTCAGATGCCTCAGTAATCATAACAAGAAATTGCACTGTTCATATCAGTATTTTCATTTCACTCTTGTAAATAAAAATAAGATAAGATCTGCGTAACCACAAGCCTAGAATAAATAGTTAGTATCCATTGTTTTATTATAGACATACAGGAAAAGAATCCCATGACTCTAACTTTAAAACTTATTATATATTCCAAATCAGACCAGAACAATCAAAGGTGTAGCCAACCCTATGTAGGTACTGTGTTATAGTTTTCGAGCAGTAAAATATCGAAATTACTTGATAATCAATCACTACATGAATCTGGGCTAAACTTTCCACAATAACGATAATTATAGGGCAGAACCAACCCTTATGATAGAACCTAGAGTCTATTGATTCCTTTTAAAATGTGGTAATATCGTAACCTGAGTACCTTTGCAGGGCCTTGGAAATCCCAAGACTTGGACGATTTTAAACCTGCAAGAAATCAAGAAAAGTCAATTAGTTCCAAATTAAAAGCTGAACAAATTTTAAAATGTTGAAATATAGAAGAACTACCAGGGTAACGATTTCAAAGGAATTAACACAGGGAATTTAAAAATCCATACTTAACTTGCGATTTAAGGTCGACGGTCCCAACTGCATCGTTGAAGGAAGTCATCCACAGTCCCAAGGGGGAAAGGTGGATCCAGTATAACCTGATGGGTACCCTCGTAGCAAACAAGGGGTTCCCATCATTAGATCTCAATAATCAAAGTCATTAATCATGATATTAGAAAAATAAAAATGGAGTTTTATCAATCATTCAAGTTTGCACAGATTAAAAACATGCATCACCAACAGAATCATGCGAGTCCTATTCACGAAGAGTTTCACGACAATTATGAATTCCACCATTAAAAGAAAATAAAATTATAGGGTCGTTAACCCATATTAAATGAGAACATAATGAAATAACCATCGAATTTCGAACAAGGAATAAGTGTAAATTATTCAAAATTTGAGAAGCCCTCGACTAATGCTACAGAGAAAACCTAGAACCCGTATATAAGCTTTTACAGGTACATTTAGGGTAATAGAGGAACTCGAACTGAAATCGAAACCGAGCACAAGAAAACCCTTATCCAACCAAAGGAATGGGGTTGTGAGTTCTCCGAGAATACTCAGTCTCCATCATAAGCCAATGGGTCGACAACTTACAGTCTTCACACAAAGCCGAGCCAAATAAAGAAGAACATAATACAACTATTTTGTACAACAAACACGATAAGGATGAATATAGTAAAGAACAAAGTTAAATAACGAGAGTTGGGACTTTTCCCCTGATAGAGAAACCCCACAGGATGATTTGGATCTTACCTGAAGATTGTAACGTTCACACATGTACAAAAACACTTAGTAACGAGTTCCTTTCAGAGGGCTTCGTATTGAGGTGTCATCCCTAGGGTTGAAGATTGGGAATATCGCAAGAAATTTAAATATCCATCTACATAAGTAAGGAAATGAAGGAGGAAAATTGTGGTGTGACAGAATCAAAAGAAGACCAAGAACCATCTGTGGGGAAACTTCACCAGTTTTGGCCTCTACAAAGAAAATGAGGGACATATCAACGAAGGAAGGCACAGGATTTCACTAAGGGTGTACTTGCCCATGACCGGGAATGGTCCAGGGAGTTAGTAAAAGAATAACGATAATGGGGAAAGAAATTTCACTGAAATGTCGTAAAAGATTAACAGTACAGAGTGTTTTCTTCCACTATAACGAAACCTAAATGTTCTATATTACTAGTAGAATGTAGGTGTAATATGGACTTACAAGGCAGTCGGGTAGGCGTACATGCTTCCACTAGGTAAATTCCTCCAGGTCGTCGAACTCCCTCGCTGATAATAAATGCAGAGATAATCCATAACTTCACAAAAATGAAAATTCATTTTAGTCCTGTAAAACATTACTACGCCGAGTAAATGGTGGAAGTATGAATACCGAATTTGGCCATGTGATGGGGCAGAGATGGCGCAATTGTATTGGACTAGAGGTCCAGTGTTAGCCTCGGGTCTCACTCTCATAGGGTCTCCATTAATGGGTTGATCATAGCCTTTAAATTGCGACTGACAAAAATCCTTCGTTCCATACTAAGATTAATGAAAAGTAAAGGAAAGTCCTTCAAGACATGATACACAAGACCATCGAACTCTAACTATTATCATTCAGTTAAGGCAGGACTAAACCGTTTGTTATAGTTAAGCCTTTTCCAAAAAACTCTTATGTTAATAATAAATCAGAAGTTCTAAACACAACCAGTAAACAAGGGTTGTTCGAATTGTTCGGCCATGTGAAGTAATATTTAACACCTTATTCTATGCCCATAATATCCTAGATAAGGGTATACACTCCCAACTCTTTACAATTTCAATATAATCGATGGTATAGAGGTTTTAATTTTCGAAGAATCAAATAAAGTTTTCCCTTGCGCGCAAGCATGAAATCCTATGCTTAGGTAAGAATATAGGATTATGAGTCCTACGTCTAATGCAACACATGTATATATAAGTATTAGAATTAGTAGTAGGATAGAAGGGTTATAAGAGGTGAATATTTAGAATATGAAAGGTTACTTGTATAGAAGTTTTGTTCAGTTGGATACAAGTTAGGGTAAAAATACATAGCAATGATCGTTCATCATTTTGATAGAAAGAAATTGCAGAAGTTAATGGTGATGATGATTACCTACTCCTCTCAACTATAAGTTTTCCAGAATGAATTGTTTAAACAAAAAAGATTAATGTTCCTTAGAATTTTTTTTTTATTTTGGCAAATTTGGGGTACATTACATATGGTATCAGAGAAAAGGTTACAACACTTGGACCTGAAGCAGGGCTAGAATATTTACTTAGCACATTTATTTATTTTTATGTAAAACTAACAAAACAATTACTGTTACAAACATAAAACACTTTATTTCAATTGTAATCATGGAAGCCCAGAACGAAGCAAAAATCAGAATCAAGGAGACTCCTGAACAAAGGACTCCTGAAGATCAGAGGAAGAACAATGAGGGATGTTCACCTACCGAAGATCTCGAAACTATGAGAAATCTCATTGTCGAGCTGCAAGTTTTCAAATCATACAATGGGAAACTGAAAAAGGCACAACAGGAACAATAGGAAATAAATGAAGTACTGCTACGAAGCATAGTGACAAAAAAGATCCCAAAGGACGATAATCAGGAAGAAGAGGTAAGTGAAAGGGCCTCCAAGAATTCTGGTCCTAAAGCAGAAAAAGAGGACAACTCTTCTGAAGGTACAACTTCAGTAGAAGATAAAACAAAAACATGAAGGAAAAGGAAACAGGTTGACCATCTAGAGGGAGAGTTTAAGAATATCAAATTGTCTACCTTTGACAGGGAATCTAGAACAGGGGAGGAAGATGAAGGATGGTTATTAGACATAAAGAAGTATTTCTAGATATATAACTATTCTAGTAATATGAAGGTTAGAATGGCCATCTATAATCTAAAAGGAAAAGATAGCATATGGTGGCAGGACGTGAAGTTTTCTAAGGGCCTAAAGGAAAAACAAATGGAATGGTCGGATTTTAAAAAGTACTTTAAGAAACAATATTTATCTAAAAGTTACTATGAAAGAAAAACTAAAGAGTTTTATGAGCTACAACTCGGTCAAATGGCTATGGATGACCTGATAAACAAATTTGTGGAATTACTAAGGTT
>SNQJ01S0004140.1:49006-63120 GCA_010110895.2 Picea sitchensis
TTATTATACCGTTTGGTCTAACTAATGTACCAACCACATTTATGTGTTTAATGAACATTATTTTCAGTCGGTATTTGGACAAGTTTGTTTGGGTATTTATTGACGATATCCTAGTGTATTCCAAAACATAAGAAGAACACGAAGAGAACCTAAGGATAGTTCTGCAAACTTTAAGAAAACACAAACTATATGCCAAATTCGATAAGTGTGACTTTTATCAGAATAAAATACAGTACCTAGGACATGTAATATCTAAGGAAGGTATTGCAGTCGATATAGAGAAAATAAGAGCCATCATGGAATGGTCGATTCCTAAGGATGTAGTGGACATCTAGTCATTCATGGGAATCACCAGATATTACCGTAGACTTATAGAGGGATTTTCCAAGATTACATACCCTATCACATCCTTACAAAAGAAGGGGACCAAGTTTAACTAGTCACAGAAATGTCAGGATAGTTTTAATAAGTTAAAGGAATTATTAACAACCGCACCCATTTTAAAAGTAGCAGATCCGGAAAAAGACTTCACAGTCTATGTGGATGTGAGTAAAGAAGGACTAGGTGGTGTCCTAACTCAATAAGGACACGTTATTTACGAGTCTCAAAAAATAAAGGAGCACAAACAAAAATACCTCACTCATGACTTAGAGTTGGCAGCTGTAATACACGCCTTAAAGATGTGGCAGTAATACATAATGGGCAAAAAATTTATGTTATTGATGAATAACAACAGTGTGAAATTTTTGTTTAGTCAACCAGACCTTAATGCAAGACAAGCAATATGGTTGGCCTTCTTGAGCTAATTTGACTTTGTGGTCAGAAATATCAAGGGTAAGGAAAACAAGGTGGTTGATTCCCTGAGAAGAAGAGGTCATGGGTTGTTTGAAATAAACATTAGCAGCGAAGAAAGTGATCTTGAATAGAGGATAAAGGCTACAGGTAATAACGATGAAAATTACACTAAAACAGTGGTTGAATTACAAAATAATAAAGAAAATTTAGACAAAACAGATTTGAGTTTGGACAGAAATGGTCTACTATGATTTAAAAATAGAATATACATACCAGATTCGGCGGAATTAAAGTTAACAGTTTTGAACGATGTACACAAGAAATCATATTCTGGTCATCCGGGATACCAAAAAACGATAACAACACTAAGGAAGTTACTTTATTGGCCTAATATGAAGGGAAAAACAAAAAAATTCTTTGTTAAGTGTCAATATTCTCAGCAGGTGAAATCCAAACACCAGCACCTAGTCGGCCTGTTGCATCCCTTACCTGTGCTGGATGGAAATGGGAGACTATATCACTAGACTTTATTACAAGTTTGCCTAGAACTTAAAAACAGAATGACTCAATTATGGTGTTAATCGATAAGCTTAGTAAGTTTGTACACTTTATTCATGTAAAGTCTACTTTTAAAGATATCAACATCACTGAAATATTCATCAAATAAATTTTTAGACTGCATGGCATTCCTAAAATGGTGATTTCAGATAGAGACGTAAATTTTACATCTTCTTTTTGGAAAGAATTGTTTTCAGGGTTAAATACTATCTTGAATTTCAGCACAAGTTACCATCCACAAATGGATGGGAAGACGGAATGGAAAAACCAAATCGTAGAAGACATGATACGCATGTACGTTAGGACAAAACCAAGAAAGTGGGAAGACTACCTACACTTGGTGGAATTTGCATACAACAATGGTTACCAAACATCGGCTAAGATGATCCCCTTCGAAGTACCGTGCGACAGAAAGTGTACGACTCTGATTAGCTAGGATAACCCAGTTGATAGACTCATGGTGGGACCAGAAATGCTCCAGGAAATAGAGAGTACGGTAAGAAAAGTATAGCAGAATTTAAAAGAAACACATGACAAACAGAAAAGTTACGCGGACCTGAAAAGAAGACACCTGGAATTTCAAGTGGGAGACCACGTCTATTTAAAGGTCAAGGCCAAAAGAAGTTTTCTAATTCTAGGGAACTGTTCCAAGTTGGCACCCAGGTTTTGTGGCCCTTTCAAGATCTTAGCTCGAATTGGACTCGTGGCACATCAACTTGCACTTCCTGCCAATCTAAAAATTCATAATGTATTTCATGTTTATTTGTTAAAGAATTATGTTCATGACCCTACTCATATGATTGATTATAACTTGGTGCATGTGGAACCAGAAAGAGATTTTCGAGCAGAACCTCTACGCATTCTGGACAGGAGAGAAATAACACTTTGGAATAGAGTCTTCACCCAGGTAAAAGTGCAATGGAAGCACTTTAGTCCTGAGGAGGCCACTTGGGAGTTGGAGGGAGATTTGCAGAAATATCATCCAATCCTGTTCCGAGAAAAGGACGAACACTGAGGAAAATGTTTTTTTAAAGGGGGAAAGGATGTAACATCCCCAAAAATAAATTGTTTTTACGTCTGAAAAATACTTAGGAATTTATTTCCGTTTTTAGAAAATTCAAAATTGCAAAATTATTGCCATTTATGGCAATTCTGAATTTTGAATTTAGTTAATTGTAAGTGATGATTATGACTATTGGGAAAAGATATGATTTGACCCAACTAACTCTTTAACTATGACACTTGTAAGAAACAAATATTATTATATTTATTGTCGATGGACAAATGGAACAACCAGGTTAAAATGAGTTGACCATGAATCCATGAGTGGGGAACATGTTGGAACTACCTTAGGGATGAATGTTACAAGTGGAAAATCAATAATTTTTCCATGATCAGCCCCTAAAAATTAGGGATTTGCAAAGCTGTGGAAATCACTCAAGGGGAAAGACCTAGGCACAAATTCTTTTGGCATATATAGCATATGGGAGGAGACAAGAAGCTACCTAGTATGCTAGGGAAAGGAATTATATCTTGTTGTTATGAACAATACCTTCTAACTGTGAGTCAAGGAGAAGCTTTTGAAGCTAAAGGACTGTTGTTGAGGAGGAGTTCTGAGTTCTCCCTCATGGATTCATGGTCAGGCTAGGGGGTGAACGGGACAAGTAAATTGGTTGTTCTATTCTAAGGTTGGGAGGAACTTGGATATTCCATTTGTTGTTCGAAAATTGTTCAGATATGTCTATATAATCCTTCTCTGGTCAAATGTTATCGAATTATTGGCCGATAGAAAGCATCATTTTAAATCTGGATGAATTGTTTTGTTTCATTAAATTTTGATGGAATGAGATGAACTGTAGGATAAGTCCTTACAGTTTAGCTATAGGCATTGAGCTAAAATCTCTATGTATCTTGGCTGGGAATGGAATTTAATTATGGAAAAATATTAGGAGATACCTCTATGTTAAATAGAATGTCATTTCAAATACTGTGTTAGAAAACCATACCAGATATGTGATTCATATACATCTAGATATTCAATTATCATAAGTAAAATTTAGACTGTGAAAACGCTAAAGGAATATTTGAAAGTAAATATGAGATTCATATATATATATATATATCATTGTAGGTCATCTCTTTAATTCTGGATAAACGTTCTATTGATTTATATACTATTGGAAGGAAGTAAAACATAATATATTCCTTACAGTTTTCATTGTACTCCGTGAGTAAGAAAATTCTGGAAGTAAATTTGAGAGCTTAGATTTATACATACATATATGTAGTACTATGGTTTAAATACATAAGTTGTACCGAATAGTTATACATAACAGACTTTGTAAACGAAATGGAAGATAGAATGTATATATATATATATATCTATATAGATGTATAGTTGTTTGTTCAAGGCTCCAGTTCCACTTAAAAAGCATATTGAATATTTAAACCAGATATCAATGACATAAAGGAAATGAGCAATCAAATGCCACAGTAATCATAAAAAGAAATTTCCTTGTTCATATCAGTATTTTCATTTCAATCTTGTAAATAAAAAAAAGAGAAGATCTACGTAACCACAAGCCTAGAATAAATAGTTAATATCCATTGTTTTATTACAGACGTATAGGAAAAGAATCACGTGACTCTAACTTTAAAACTTATTACATATTGAAAATCAGACGAGACCAATCAAAGGTGTAGCCAGCCCTACGCAAGTATTGTGTTATAGTTTTCCAACAGTAAAATATTGAAATTACTTGATAATCAGTCACTATAGGAATCTGGACTGAACTTTCCACAATAATGATAATTCTAGGGAAGAACCAACCTTTATGATAGAACCTAGAGTCTATTGATTCCTTTAAAAATGTGGTAAGATTGGAACTCGAGTACCTTTTGCACGAGGCACGGCCTTGGAAATCTCGGGACTTGGACGATTTTAACCCTGCAAGAAATCAAGCAAAGTCAATTAGTTCCAGATTAAAAGATGAACAAATTTTAAAATGTTGAAATATAGAAGAACTACCAGGGTAACGATTTCAAAGGAATTAACACATGGAATTTAAAAATCCGTACTTAACTTGCGATTTAAGGTCGACGGTCCCAACTGCATTGTTGAAGGAAGTCATCCACAATCCCAAGGGGGAAAGGTGGATCCAGTATAACCTGATGGGTACCCTCACAACAAACAGGGGGGTCCCATCATTAGATCTCAATGATCAAAGTCTTTAATCATGATATTAGAAAAATAAAATTGAGTTTTATCAATAACTCAAGTTTGCACAGATTAAAAACATGCATCACCAACAAAATCATGTGAGTCTGATTCAAGAAGAGTTTCACGACAATTATGAGTTCTACCATAATAAGAAAATAAAATTGCAGGGTCGTTAACCCATATTAAATGAGAACATAATGAAATAACCATCGCATTTCGAACAAGGAATAAGTGTAAATTCTTTGAAATTTGAGAAGTTCTGGACTAATGCTACAGAGAAAAACCTATAACCCGTATATAAGCTTTTACAGGTAGATTTAGGGTAACAGAGGAATTTGAACTGAACTTGAAACCCAACACAAGAAAACCCTTATCCAACCATAAGAATGGGGTCACGACTTCATCGAGAATACCCGGTCTCCATCGTAAGCCAAGGGGTCGAAAACTTACATTCTTCACACAAATCCAAGCCAAATAAATAAGAACATAATACAACTATTTTGTACAACGAACACGATAAGGATGAATATAGTAAAGAACAAAGTTAAATAATGAGAGTTGGGACTTTTTACCTCACAGAGAAACCCCACAAGAAGGTTTGGATCTTACCATAAGACTATAACATTCACGCAAGTACCAAAACACTCAGTAATGAGTTCCTTTTAGAGGGCTTCGTATCTAGATTCCATCCCTAGGGTTGAAGGTTGGGAATGTCATGAGAAATTTAAATATCCGGCTACATAAGTAAAGAAATGATGGAGGAAAATCATGGTGTGAGAGAATCAAAAGAAGATCAAGAACCATCTTTGGGGAAACTTCACCAGTTTTGGATTCTACAAAGAAAACGAGGGACATACCAACGAAGGAAGGCACGGGATTTCGCTAATGGTATACTTAGCCATGACCAGGAATGGTCCACAGAGTTAGTAAAAGATTAACGATAATGGGGAAAGAACCTTCACTGAAATGTCGTAAAAGATTAACAATACATAGTCTTTTCTTCGACTATGACGAAACCCCGAAGGTTCTATCCGACTACTAGAATATAGGTGTAATATGGACTTAACAGGAATTTGGGTAGGCATACATGCTTCCACTAGGTAAATTCCTCCAGGTCATCGACCTCCCTCACTGAGAATAAATGTAGAGCTAATCCGAAACTTCACAAAAATGAAAATTCATTTTAGTCCTGTAAAACCTTACTACGCCGAGTAAATGGTGGAAGTACAAATACTGACTCTGGCCATGTGATGGGGCTGAGATGTAATGATCGTATTAGATGAGGGGTCCATTGTTAGCCTCGGGTCTCACTCTCATAGTGTCTCCATTAATGGGTTGATGAGAGCGTTTAACTCGGGAGTGGGAGAAATCCTTCATTCCATACTAAGATTAATGCAAAGTAAAGGACAATCCTTCAAGACACGATACATGTTCCATCGAATTGTAATTTTTATCGTTCAGTTAAGGAAGGACTAAACCGTTTGTACTCATCAACCCATCTTGATGGCACCACCTTCTATTCTTCCAAGACAATGTCCTCTATTCCTTAAGATGGTCAATACCCAACCTGAAGTATGCTCTCCTATACATAAAAACTATAATAATATAAGTGATTATCCTTGATCCCCAATCTCAAAATAATTTTTTCCTCATCCAAAGTGTTCTGATACAACATACATAGATTTTCCTCATGAAAGCCATGTCTTGATGATGCATCATATTACTGAGATAGAAATAGATGATCCTAGACTTAGATAAATATTTAGCTACTGTAGACCACTGTGAACTCCAAGATATGGATTAGGATATATTGAAAAAATAAATGCAATAATTCCATCCTGCAGATTTGAAAATCCATTACCCACAGGACTACAAAAACCATCATTCCCAAAGATGCACAAATTATTTTCCCTTATGAATGGATATCCTAAAAGAAGAGTAAACATAGAATGGATTAAGAGAATGTTAAAGTGGGATATGTTTACTCATCCCTATAAGTTTTAAACCTATGAAGTAAATCAATGAATATAGATTCTTAAGAAAAACATAATTTAATCAATGGCTCATTCACACAGTACAGAAAGATTTATACCAGAAACCCTCAACCGGAAAAACCTTTCTTATATTCATTATATCAAATTTCACCATTCACTATACAATATATATATACAATGTTTTTAGGTATTCCGTAGATACCAAAACCCTAATCCCTTAATACGGGATTAATTTACAAAACCGCTACAAATAGCAAAATCTGCTAAAAATAGAAAAAACCGCCAAAAAGAAATTTTGGGGTGCTGCCCCGGGCTACCAACCATTGTCGAACATTGCACGTAACCAGGGGGGGCATACCTGCCCCCCCCTGGGATCCCCCTAGTAAAGGGATCGATGCACATGGCACAAACAAAGCACTAGTACGAGGGATCGTCATATGCAGTTGTCATATCTGACGCGCCCACACACACACATGAAAAGAATATAACACATACCCAACAATCCCCAACCCAAATAATTTAATGCCATTACTTCTGTAGAACTAAAGAAATATATATCTAAGCAATGGAAAACACATATGTCAACAAAGGATTTGTGTATATCCTTTTATGAATGGTACAAAATTTCCCAAAAGGAAGCAATTCAGATGATGTCTTCCAAAGAATGTGTCATTACCAAATAAAAATGGAAATACTTAGATGGGAAAACAGTTGAGACAGATTTTCCTTTTCCCCCTTTTAAGGGAATCATTCCAGGATAAGAGGAAAAACAAACTAAGGCTACTGCCCTCATGATTCACAAGGAAGAATATCAACAAACAAATTAAGAGAAAAGACTCCAATGTCTATCTGAACAGTTAAATTGGACAAATACCTCTCTAAGAGGGATGGCACCACATACTTTTGTAACCAATGACTATCTTAGGAAGAAACAGATAGATCAACTTCAAGTCTCTACAAATGAAGTTGCTTCGAGTATAAACTCTGTCAATTCCCAAGTCTCTGAAATCAAAAACACTTTAGAAAGTGAAAAAGTCTCTTCAAAAAGAGACCATGAATAACTAATGGAAGGATTAGGTGAATCCTTTAAGAACATAGAGGAATTTATTATTAAAGTATCATAAAAATTTGGAAAGCTTCCTGACAAACCAATTCCTAGTTCTTACTTATTTCCACAAAAGGTTTCATTGGTAAACTCTACAGTCTACATTCCTGAAGAAACTGATTTGAAGAAAAGGTTTCTAGTCCATTTTCCCCCACAACAAGAAGAATCATCCTCAGCTCATCTTCTAGTTACACAATCTCATATTCTCCTTGGTAAAGAACCAGTTCCTTGGAACATGACTAGGGTTCTGACTCCGGACCTTTGTGGAAAAGGCAAGCTACCAGAGGCACAAACATTTACAATTGAAAATTTCCTAGAATGGAACATAGATAGTATGACCACATGCCAAATCCGTCAATTTATAGAAATAATGTATGTTTCCTACAGAGTCATGTGCATGAAAGGGGAAAATGAAATAGAAGCATGTAATTCTATTATACGATGTTTTATAGGAACTTTGGCTAAATGATGGGAAATAGATTCTTCACCTATTGTAGTTGAGAAAATGGAAAAGGAACAAGTTAGAGATTAAAATGGGGATATAGTATTCATAGAAGATGGCCAAGAATAAAATAATATGATAGCTTCATTAACTACATTCATTCTTGAGAATTGGTGTGGAACAGAACAAGAACTCTCAAATAAGCATGCCATAACTCTAATGGGAATGCAATGTAAGAGAATGTCCAATTATGATGATTTTCACAGAGAATGGACCCAAAGGATATATGAATTAAAAGATAGCAAGAACGTTCTCTGGAAGCAAGTATATCTTGTTGTTCTCCCCAACAAATTTGTTGAATATTTAAAAGTACAAAAAAAAAAAAATCAGCCTTATGAGATTTATACTTGGGGAGAAATTTACACAATCATTACATCTTCCTTAGTACGATTGTGTGCTAACATGAAGGTTACAATGGCAACAAAAAATCTCTCAAAATTACCATATAGTAGATCTATATGCGAAAAATATGGTATGACCCTAGATGACCCAGTTAGAAGAAAGAAAAGGGAAAATAAAGCCATGAGACAAAGATTCCAAAAATATTATAAGGGAAAGCCCAAGTTTTACCAAAAGGATAAGAGGAAAAGAGGTCATTATCATAAATACACAAAGTCTCATTATTACTCCCTAGAAGACATCAAATTTCAATATTCCAAACAACAAAGTAAGGCCAACCTAACTTGTTGGTTATGTGGACAACCAAGACACCTGGCTAATAGATTTCCACAATATAAAAAATCTAAGAATAATAAAGGTAATATCTCACAACAAAAGGAAAGAGAAAAGGCTAAGTCTTGTACGAAAATAATCTCAAATCGCTACAACATATGTGGCTCAAGTCACCGTGATACAAATCAATTCCCACATCATCTTTTTCCTAAGAGAGAAGAAGTTCTTATGCTTCGGGAAGGATTTTTTTAGTCTACTAACACTTCCGAATTTGAATATTTCTCTAGTGAATCCTTTGATGAAGGAATGTTACTTATAGAAAATGATTGTAGCTGTAAAGATACAAAGTTTTGCATTTGCCAGACAAAGTCTTCAATTTATGAAGAAACATAAGATGAAGAAGAATAAGAAGGTGATGATGAATATGAACCAGAACCTAAAATCTATGTGGCTCAAAATCAGTACGATGGAGATGCTCAGATGTTGGCACAAATCAAAGCATTTCCAGAAGGAGAAATGAAGGCTTCACTTTTAGATTCATTTCTAAAAACCATGGTAAAATCCCAACAGACAACAACAACCACAAACTCAGGTAAAAATCCATTGTTCATAAATGCTTCTTTTGAAAGGAATACCAAGTCATTTATTAGACAAAACAAGAATTATAAGATGAGACCTTTTACTATAAATGATTTTGGAAAAAGAAATAAATGTTCTTAAGAAGGAAGTTGAAGCAATTAAGAAAAGATTGAAAAAGATTGAAAAAGAATAAGAAATTGAGGATGGATACAAAGTTGATTCATGGTCTAAACAAGAAATAAGAGGGTTACAACAACAAATCCAGGCCCTGCAATTCATGCCTTTCTTAGAAGAAATTCCTCGGAATGAAAATACCAACATTAGTACATTTGAAACAAATTATATAGAAGGTTTGAATTCTATGAGAATAATGGCCATCCAACATCAACAATACCATGTGATGATTAAGTTGAATATTCAAATCTTTAAATTGAAAGCATTGATCGATTCAGGATCATATTTTAACATCCTCAATAAAGATTCTATTCCTTCTTGTTATTGGTTAAAAAATAATAATGCATCCATTTGGCTAGGTAATTAAACCCTAAAGATTAAATATGAAGTTGAAAGGGTCAAGTTATGATTTCGACCTTACTACTTGAATCTGAAGTTTTCACTTGCAGGAATTATAGTACCTTGTCTTTTAGCTACTCCATTTTTTGTTGTGGTTGAACCACATGGTTCTGAAAAATTACCAAATGGAAAATCTGGATATTTATTACAATAGAAAGGAGAAACATTGTGCTCCCATTTGTATCAGTCCCTAAGTTGTCCACAATGGTCCAAATGTCTCAGAATCTTATAGAGAAATAGAAAAAGATTCAATAACTCCAATAAATCAAGATCAACTAGAGAATTGATCAACAACTCAAGGAGCTAAAAATTCAAAACAAGATTAGTCAACTGCAAAAACGATTTGAAGATCGGGTATGCTCAGAACTCCCTACTACATTTTGGGAAAGAAAAACTCATTTTGTTGAATTACCATATAAATATATGTATGAGGGAAAACCTTTTAAAAGTAGAGAAATACGTATGAATGCTAAATATCAGAAATTGTGTTCTAAATAAATCCAAGGATTATTGAAAAAAAGATTGATCAGAGAATCCATTAGCCCATGGAATTTATATGGATTCTGTGTTAATAAAATTTCTGAGTAGATTCGAGGAGTCTCAAGATTGGTAGTAAACTATACTCCTTTAAATTCAGTCATAGCCGCTGATACTTATCCTATACCCCATAAATCTAGTTTGGTCAATATAATAGAAAATAGAAAGATATTCTCAAAGTTTGATTTAAAATTTGGATTTTTTCAAGTGTCTATAAAGGAGGAAGACAAATTCAAAACTGCATTTAGTGTTCCTGCAGGTCACTATGAATGTGATGTTATTCCTATCGGTCTTAAGAATGCTATGGAAAAATTTCAAAGGGTTATGGATGACACTTTGAAGGCATATTTTGATTGGCTAATTGTTTGCGTGGATGATATATTAGTCTTCTTGGATTCCATAGACTAAGATTTCAATCATTTGGAGATGTTTTTAAAGGTCATCAAGCAGTCTCATCTAGTTCTTTGTAAAAAGAAAATAGAGCTCTTTAAAAACTATGTCAAATTTCTAGGTCACACAATTTCACATCGCCAAATTGCTCTTCAAACTCATGTAGTGGAATTCGCAGAAACATTTCCAGACAAAATCACTGATAAGATCCAACTCCAACGCTTTCTAGGAAGCTTGAACTATGTCATCCATTTTTATAAAGATTGTGCTAAAGATAGAAAATTTCTGAATGATAGGCTAAAAAGGGATCATATGCCTTGGATTGAAGCACACACTGAGGCTATGAGAAAAATGACATATAAAGTCAGTCACTTTCCAATACTGCATGTTGCAAGTGTTGAACTCTTTAAAATTGTTGAGTTTGATGCCAGTTACCAGGGATGGGGAGAAGCTCTTAAACAAGTTAAGGAAGGGAGATGAAAGCCACATGAAGAGATCGTACAATTTGCTTCAAGGACCTGTATTGAAAATGAAAAGAACTATGGAAAAATTGACAAAGAAATAACGATTTCTCTCAATGAAATCAATAAGTTCGAAATCTATCTCATCTATACAAAATTTCAGCTCAGAACTGATGTTGTTGCAATGAAGAAGGTGTTACATAATAAAATCACTAAAGCAAGTGAAGAAAAAATTGCAAGATGGCAAGCTCTATTTACAAATTTTGATTTTGATATTGAACACATCAAAGGCTCTAAAAATTCTATCCCTGATTTTCTTAGTAGATAAAACCTTCAAGAAAGCGAGGGAACAAGCTAGCGTGGACAAGCGAATGTGGTTACAAAACAAGAAATATCAAATGAAGAAAGCCATCTTCTGATCATTGTTACTGAATGGAAATATGGAGGTGAAAAAATAAGGAATATCCTAGAGAATGAAGATTGGGAAGTATATGCCCAGTTATGGAAACCTACATGGAAACTCAGAAGAACTAAAGTTCTCTATATGAATTTGCAGCCAATTCATCTTGTACCAAATTATGTTCCAGAACTCAGAAGAATCCCATTTTATACTAGAAAAATTCCAGACATGTTGTATGATAGATCGACCAAAGCTGCAGATGATGCTACTTCAGCTTTATGCTACACCTTCAGAGATATAAACTTGATCTTGAAACAATATAATAATAATGAGATATTATGTCATCAATATTTTTCACTTGATAGAACCCTCTCCTATGCTCTTTGGCCAGATCAAGATCCCACATAGAAGTTCGTCGAAACAAATATGAATTACAATGAATACAAAAAGGCATTGTGGAATTTTCTCAGGAAAGAAAATAAGAATAAGACATATTTCACATTATTGAAATTCAGAAGTGTATATACTAGTATGAGGGGATTATATCCTGTTTGGATATCATATTGGTGGAAAGACTTCAGCATCAAAAACATCATAGTGGACTTAGCATACTTAAATATAGAATGCACAACCAAAGATATTCCACTAAGAGAAATATGTGATCTCTTTGAATATGACAGAATTACTGATGACATGGTCTTGTCAATGTATGCAACTCATCATCTCCAATGGCTTGTAAAAATCAGAATCTCTTCACAATTATTCCAAGGACAAACAATAATAGTACGTAAGCTTTACTCAAAATCCTAGGAAACTGGTGGAGCCTATTCCCAACAATATAATATGGGGATGTATTGTGATCATTACTAATATCTTCTCTATATGATTTTATTTTCATGAAAATCCTTATAAATCATAGCACTTCTCTGACGTTTGGTGTGGTTTCACCCACATTCTAAGGAATCTATTGGAAAGTAAAGAATTTACGAAAAAGTCTGTCAGTCTATACTAAAATAGTTTGTTGACCATTCGAGATGATTCTTGTGTTGGAAGATTGGTTGTTGTCATTGATGTCAACCCTAGTCATGGGTTTTGGACCGCAATGTTGATGAAGGTATTTGGACATGAAGGACAATTCACATGAATATAAAACACCCATGGATGGATAGTATACATCATGTTGTTTCCAATGGTATGTGGCATGTAACATGGATCATCATGGTTGAGGAGAAATGAATTTTTGAAGATGACAAAGTGAATTGAATAATGAAGTACATGTAGGCCCTGAAGATAATTAAAGAACAGAATTACAAAATACAAAAGTGTCAAGTCAGCCCTAATATTAAAAGGAAGTGACATAAATGGTACAAATAAGTATCATTATATATTCATTTGATACACAAGTCGAATTTCAAAGGAAAATCAAAAGTAAAGAAGGCCGGATTTCAAGGGATGATGAAGTCTTTTGGTGATGTGTTCTAAGGTATGTTATTTTCAGGTCATCTTACTATTTTCGCTATAACATTTTTTATAGAACGATTCATATGGTGAAATTGCTATGGTATTGAGAATACATATCAAGGTACCTGTGGTAAAAGTTCCATCTCTTGATTAGCTATAATTATGGATATACACTCTGTGGAAGATAAGGTTTTTGACCAGTCAAGTGTTCCGGGTAAAACAATCATAACTTCTTCATAGAGAATACAAATGAGGTGGAAAAAATTGTATTGGAATGAGTATGAACTATAGCTTCTTGTGTGGGAGTTTCAGAATCTGATGTTAAATATTGAGCGCAGGGAATTCTATACAAGTTCGGCCTCCTGAATAAACCATAATTGAACAAAGTCTACCATTCTCTCTATAACTTCTTTTTGGGGAGGATTCAAGGAGTGAAACTTGGAGAAGTTTCAGAGAATAAATTGATTAATATTATCTATAGGATCATAGTATTCCAAGAATTCAAGAATTGCACAAATTGAAGAACTCTCAGGAAGCATTATCAGGTTCTATGTGATGGTTGGTTGATGGTGATAATTTAATGTAATTTTTTATTATCTCTCATATATTGTTGGGTGGAAGGAAGGGGAAAGTATGGAGATTTAAATCCTCTATTGATATTGGATAATTCCATCTTCGTCTTGGAGGTTTATCCCTCCCTTTTCATTTGGAAGCTGTAGCTACCTTTGGATGTCATTACTTCCCTTGAACAATAACTATTGATTATTTATCATATATTGTGCATGGTGTATTGTGGTGTATTGGTGTAACTCTTATACTATTGTTCATTTCTCATTGGATATAATTGAATGGTTTAAGTATAAGTTG
>SNQJ01S0004140.1:72915-83326 GCA_010110895.2 Picea sitchensis
GGCCGATTCCTATGCGTATTCAACGAACACCGTTGGGAAAAAATTTGGTGCCATGGTGAAAAAGCTTTCCCCTCTGGGAGCCACCCCACCCATGCAAATGTTCTTTCATCGTGTTTACTTAATTTTGTGCCTGTTGTTTACTTAATTTTGTGCCTGTTGCAATTGGTGTATATGTTGGATTGCATTTGTTAATTTTTGCTAATAGATAAAAATCCCCTTTCACATTGTTCAACTACAATTCCCAGAAAATATCTCATAAGACCAATATCAGTCATTTTAAATTCACTTTCCATGGTTGCTTTGAATTTAGTCAACAACAAATTTCCTGTATAAATCATGTCCAAGGAGTAACACAAAAAATCACCAAAGTCCTCAGCAGAAAAGAGATTAAGACCTCCTTCAAACCACATGAAACCATCAAACAAAGTATGCGATCTGTGAAAGATAAACATGATCCGCACAAATGCAAAGGGATTTACAAGATTGAATTCTCATGTGCTAAATGAAATTCAAAGAAATCCAAGCAACCTTAATAGAGATAATGGCCTAGAACTGAATGAAATCTGGCCCCCCTTAATAAAAAGGAATAATAATTAAAACAATAACTTTAGAAAAACCATAATTTAAAAAAAAATAAAAACAATTTTAATTCAATAAATCTAAAAACACTGATTAATCATTACTTAAACATTGATTAATAATTACTTAAACACTCATTAATCATTACTTAATATCTTTATAAATTAATTTTTTTTAATAAAAATAAAAATAATTTAAAAACAATTTTAGAATACTCCCATTAAAAATACAAAATTTTAAAAGTTTTCTAAAGCCTTTTAAATAATAAACAAAATTAACATTTAAAAAAAGTCCAATTAATATAATAAACCTAAGAACCAATTATAAAATAACAATTTGAAAAACTTAAAATAAAACATTATAAAAATCTTAATTGATTAATGATGAACTAGGGTTCTTATGAGATGATATTTAAGCTCTCCTCTATCCATCTAGCATTTATAGGAAGCATCTCTCTTAAATCATAACCCAAGCTTCTTGTCCTGAAGATGGATCCTAATATGGATCTGAAACGTCGACAATACATCAACGAAACTGTGGTTTTTCCAAACTTGACTGAAAACCCTCACCACAAAAATCTTATTGAATAAATCATGTCATAAACACATAAACAAACTATCAAAATGTTACTTCTCTGGTCTTTTTTGATGTAAAGTGTGTGCTCATTGTTGCTCCTGTTGAATCCTTTGTTAAGCAAATAAGTATCAATGTGATTGTTTCATGCTCTTGGAGCTTGCTTCAAACTATACAATTATTTCTTCAATCTGTACACTTTGTACTCTTTGCCTATGATATGAAATCGAGGTGGTTGATTCACATAAACTTATTCCTTTAAAATTCCATTTAGAAAGGATGATTTAATGTCCATTTGATAGACTAGCCATTTATTTTGAGCTGCAACTACCAAAACTTCTCTGATAGTATCCAAATGTGCTATTGGAGAAAATGTTTCTCCATAGTCAATATCAGGTTGTTGAGAAAACCCTTTTTATACAAGTATTTCCTTGTCATTCTCTACTTTTCCTTTCTCATTGAAGTTTGTCTTATACACACATTTAAATCCAATGCTAATTTTACATGTGGGGAGATTCACAAGATCCCATGTCTTTTTTCTTTCAATTATTGCTTCATTTTTTCCGTTCCTTGAATCAACCCATTCTTCTTCCTTGACCACTTCTTTAAAGTATACTTGTTGATAGGATAACAAAGAAAAGAGTGCTTGTTGATCTATGTCATCATTTTTATCATCAATTTCTCTCAAACTTATTTTTCCTTGGTTCCTTAAATTTTCTAGAATGTGATCATAATCATTACTAGAAGAAGGAGAAGAAGAATTGTTCTTTGTTTGGTCTCTTTGGATTGTACTTGCAATCATGGAAGTGTTGGTGGAGAATCTTGCTGACCTATCGCTTCCACCTACTTATCTTTCTATATAAAAGAAATCATATCTACAAGTATTTCACTTGTTTGATTATCCCAATATTTATCATCTTGCAATTTCACATCTCTACTTACTATCAACTTCTTGGTAATAGGATTATACAACCTATATGCTTTTGATTGTTCACGGTATCCCACAAATATACATTTTTCACTTCTATCATCAAGATTTCTCCTTAGTTCTATAGGAACATGAGCATAAGCTACAAAACCAAAACCTTTAAAATGAGAAACATTATACTTCATACCACTCTGGGATTCTTGAGGGACTTGATCTTTCAGACTGTTGGTTGGTGATAAATTTAAAATATAGTCTAAGCATGTGCCACTGCTTCACCCCAATATTCATTTGACAAATTCTTCACCTTTAGCATACTTTTGTCCATGTTCATTATTGTATAATTCTTCCTATCAACTACTCCATTATGTTGTGGAGTGTATCTTTTGATAAACTATCTCTTGATTCCATGTTTCTTATAGTATGTTTCAAATTCCTTGGACTCATATTCATCTCCTCAATATAATATGAGTATTTTTATGTGCTTTCCACTCTGTTTCTCTATCAAGGATTTAAATTCTCTGAATTTTTCAAATGTCTCTTATTTGTGCTTGAAACAATACACCCATGCTTTTGTGCTAAAATCATCAATGAATATTAGAAAATAAAAGATGCTTCATATTTATTGAGTTTGCATTAAACCACAAAGGTTTGTATGCACCAGTTCAAGTTGTTCTTTTTCTCTGTAGGAAGCATTGGGAAAACTTTCCCTTTGGTGTTTGTCCAAAATACAACTCTCAAAGGAGATTTTTTGTTCATTTATAATGGTAAAACCTTTGACCATAGAATTCTTCTATAACAGACTAAAACTGCTAAATGGTATATGACCATATCTAAGATGCCACAACCAAGTACCATCTGAGCTTGATACATTTTGGCCATATGACTGTGACAAATTTACATTTCTCAATATCAAAGGGAGCATTGTGTTTTTGGTCATTTGTATTGTGGCTATAATTTTCTTACTGAGTGGTTTGTCCAAGATTCTACACTTGGAACCTTCAAAAATGACCTTATAACCATGTTAATTCATCTAACCTAAAATCATTAAATTATCTTTAAGACCAGGTATATAATAAACATCATGAATATCCTTCTTTTCATCTTACTTGATTAATACATAAATTAAACCATTTCCTACAACTTTCTTTTGATAATCTCCTCCCAATTTAATTTGAGATGTGACAGAGGTATCTAAACTAGAAAACAAATCTTTGTTACATGTCATATGATTGTTGTAGCCACTATCCAACAACTAGAGATCATGACTGTTTCTTGCTTCTTCTGGAACTTGACATGAAAAGAACATTGATTCAGATGCTCCTTCTTCAGTGTTGGTAACATTTTCTCTACCCATATTCATATATTATTTCTTATTTTTGCATTCACTTTCATAGTGACCAAATTTGTTGAAATAATAGCTTTGTATCTTTGATTTGTCAGTCCATATTGGCTGATTAAAATTTATGCCTCTCCCCCTTTGGTTCTCAGAGTGTCTTTGTGGTTGTTCTGAATGTTCCCTCTGTTCTGAAGATTCTGAATTTGAACTCTCTCATGTTTGAGAGGGAATTCTACCCCGTATGCCTATGCTTATATTCCCTTGACCTATGCCTCTTCTTATGGAGGCCTGAGACGAAAATGCATTCTCCAAAAATTCAATATTTTGACTGAACCTACTGTCATGGGTTAACAAAGATATCATGAGTTCTTCAACTGTCAATTGTGACAGGTATTTCGACTCTTCTATGGTGGCCACGACCATATTAAACTTATCACGAAGGATTCAAAGTACCTCCTGAACAATTCTTTTAGCTTGAATGTCTTCTCCATGGATGAGCAGTTGATTCACGATGCTTGTGAAATGGGTCATAAAATGATCCACAAAATTTGAATCCTTCATTTGAAATGTCTAAAATCTCTTCTCGAGTGTTTGCAACTTTGCATTTTTTACTTTATCAGTTCTCTGATAGGCTATTTCAAGAGTAGACCATGGTTGTTTGGCATAATTTGCTACTACGGATTTGGGGAAAATATATTCCTCTAACCCTTGTTGGATGAACCATAGAGATTTTCTATCCTTATTCCTGAGGTTTCTGAGGGAATTTCTCTGCACATTTTTCATTGCTTGTAGATTTGTCAGATATGGTTCCTAAAATCCATTTACTACTACTTCTTAACAGTCTCCGAACCAGAGGAATTTTTCATCTTAATAGACCATATATCATATTTCTTACTTGTTAAAACTGTACCTTGTGCCAATGTTGAACTATTGTTATATGCTGTGAATATTTTGTTGACAGTCAGGTGAATCTTTATATGTTTGTACAATCATGGATGCATGTAATGCAAGCATATATGAAACTGCCCCAATCCTTTCTAGGATTTTAAATGGCCCACAAAATCTGGCTGCCAACTTTGAATAGTTTCCCAGCCTCAGGGAACTTCTATTGGATTTCACTTTTAGGAAAACATGCTCTCCCACTTGAAACTCTCTGTGAGTTTTGTTTTTGTCAGCAATACTTTTCTTCCTGTCTTGGGCAACCTTTAAATTATGCTTAATTTTTAGCATTTGTTCTTCCATTTCCTTGAGCAACTATGGCCCAACCACTTCTCTATCAGCTGGATTATCCCATCTTACTGGAGTATTTCACTTTCTACCATAAAGTGCTTCAAATAGGCTCATCTTCAATTATGCTTGATACCCATTGTTGTAGGCGAATTCTACCAAGTGTAGCTAGTCTTCCCATTTAGATGGTTTTTCCATCACATACATCTTTAGCGTGTCTTATATTACTCTGTTCACCCTCTCTTTCTGTCCATCAGACTCATGATGATAAGAAGTGTTTAAGTTTAGATCTTTGAGGTAAATTTTGGGTCTCTGTCAGACAAAATTGTCTTGGGAATACCATGCAATCATGCTATTTCACTCATAAAAATATCAACAACATTAGCTACCTTGTGAGTAATCTTCAATGGAATAAAATGGGCATCTTTCGTAAACTTGTCCACCACCACCATGATTGAGTCATGTTGCTTTCCTATTCTGGGCAATCCTGTGATGAAATCCATTGTCACTACCTCCCACTTCCACTCAGGAATGGGTAAAGGTTGCAATAAGCCTATTGGGTGCCTATACTCAGCTTTAACATTCTGGCACTCCATACATTTGGCGATGTATTTTTCAATCTCTTTCTTCATACTTGGCCAAAAGTAATGGCTCTTGATTGCTTCTAAAGTTTTCTGATATCCAGGGTTCCCAACATAAGGCACATTATGCATTCCATTCAAAATCATAAGTTTCAAGTCCTGGACATTAGGTACATAAATTTTGTTCTTGTACAGAAGTGTTCCATCGGTTTCCAATTTATAATTTTCCACTTTACGTGGCATCTTACCTTGTTGTAGCTTTGCTACCAAATCCCTGTACTGCAAATATGCATTTGTAGCCTCCAAAATTATGCCTTTAATATCATTTTAGTACATGCTAATGGTTGTAGCATGTGATTCGTGCACTCTCCTGCTGAGTGCATGAACCACTTTGTTTTCCTTTCCTTTGATATGCTTGATATCAAAGCCATAAACACAAATACACTCTAACCACCTACTATGCCTAGCATTCAAGGTTGGTTGATCAAACAAATACTTCAAACCGTTATGGTCTATCCTCAGTTCGAACCTCCTTCCCATGAGGTAATGCCTCAATTTCTTGAGAGCATGTACTATTGCTGCGAACTCCAAATCATGAGTTTCATAGTTCCTTTCGTGCTCTTTCAACTTTCTGGATTCATAACAAATTACAAATCCATTTTGACTGAGGATTCCTGCCATTCCTTCTTTGCATGCATCTATGCACACTATAAATTACTCATTCAGATCTGCAATCCTTAGAATTAGAGCACTGGTTAACAGTTGCTTCAATCGTTGAAAGCTTCTCTCACATTCCTCTGTCCACTAAAATTTATTCTTCTTCCTTTGCAAGGAAGTTATAGGGTGAGCTATCCTCGAGAACCCTACGATAAACCTTCTCTAATAACTAGATATACCCATAAAGGATTTGATTTCTGTCACATTCTTTGGCGCTGACCATTCTCTGATGGCCTCAATCTTTTCAAGATCTACAACTATCCCATGCTTTGAAATAATATTCCCCACGTAATGGATCTTCTCCTGATAAAATGAACACTTGATCAACTTGGCATACAGTTGGTGCTCTCTTAACACCTGCACCACCATCTTTAGATGTTGTTCATGCTCTTCCTCCAACTTGGAATACACCATAATGTCATCCAGGAAGACTATGACAAGCTTGTCTAGATAGTCCCTCAATACACCATTCATCAGGCACATAAAAAAATGGGTGTGTTCGACAACCCAAACGGAACCACTGTGAACTTGTAATGACCATACCTTGTTCTAAAAGTAGTCTTCCTGATGTATTCATCCTTTATCCTTACCTGATGATATCCCAACCTGAGATCTATCTTCAAAAATATCTTCTCATCCTTCAATTGATCGAAGAGGTCATCAATCCTCGACAGAGGATATTTGTTCTTTATAGTTACTTTATTCAATTGTTTGAAATCGATACACAATCTCAACGTCCCATCCTTCTTCTTCACGAACAAGATCGGGACACCCCAAGGTGACACAGTTGGCCATATATACCCCTTCTTCAGAATCTCTTCAAGATGTAATTGCAGTTCTTTCAGCTTTGGTGTACTGATTCTGTAAGGAGATTTCGACACTGGTGCTGCTCTAGGAATCAAGTTTATAGACAAGTCAATATCTCTTTTAGTAGGTAGTCTGGGTACTTCTTGAAACATATCCACAAACTCCTCTAATACTGCATGGTCTTCGATCTTTGCCACCTTATCCTCAGGTGCTTCTTCCAAGTGGGCTGCAAATAATTGACAGTCTTCCCTGAAGAACTTCTTCAGCTGCATTGCTGATATTTCTCTAACAACAACAACTCTAGGAATTCCTTGGACTATTTTATGATTTCCTTCCTCATACAGGAAAGTGGATGTCTTATTACGATAGTCCAAGATGGCATGGTGCTGGTCCAACCAATCCATCATAATTATAAAATCATAATAACCTAAAGGCATAATGTTCAATTCATCCTTTGTGCTCAATCCATTCATGTCCACAGGACAAGACTTAACTAACTCAGTGACTTTCCTTTTGGTTCTTATTGCTAGCTGCACTAAAAAATACTTTCATGTTTTCCTCTCGACAAGTGCAAACTTTCCTCCACTCTAGGATCTATATAACTATGGCTAGCCCATGAATCAATTAAAATAGTAAATGGTTGGTTGTTAATCATACCTTCCACTTCAATAATGTGGGTTTCATATTATGCTTGCTTGTTGTCTAGGGCTGCGTAGATCCTGGGTATTCTACTGCCCATGTCCTCCATTGTTTCAGCCTGCTAAACATTGTGGAAAAATCTCACTTTGTCATTTATGTGGGGGAAATATCTGTACCTATGGTTTCCTTTACAACCCCAACATTTTATAGGTGGCAGTCTTGGAATTTTCTCACCCACTTCAGCCTTCCCGAGCTCTCTAAAAGATGGTTTTCCTTGAGGACTATTTCTGAAAAAGGGTGGCTTAGGTCCCTTCATCCTCTGATCCATCTTGAATTTATTCTTGTCTTCCCAAGCCTTTCGGAAAGTAGGCTTCTCTCTTTGTTGCTCATATAATCATTTAACTCTTCTTATAGTTTCTTCCATAGTATTAGGGTCATCATGTTGAATCTTGTCCCCAATGGAAGGTGGTAGTCCACTCAGATACCTTTGAATCTTGACAGTCTCATCCTTTATGAACGAAACATACTTGAGTAACTCCAAAAACCTTCATTCATACTCATCAATGGTCATGCTACCAATCTAGAGTTCAAAGAAATTTTTCATCTTTCTGTCATAATATCTTTTAGTCAAGTATTTATTCTTGAAATATCTCTTCAATTCTTTCCAAGTGATATCTTTCTCTCTAATGTGTTTCACCTGCACAAGCTGATCCCACCACATGGATGATTTTCCTTTCAGTTGATATATCACAATTCTTCCTTCTGCATGAGAGGAATAATTCTGCAGTTGGAAATATTTCCTCGTGCCAATCAACCATGTGTCGACATCTTCCTCCTTCTTATGTTCGCCATCAAACGTAGGAGGCTTAATCTTGTTCATTTCTCCCTTCAGTTCGTCCACTCCAGATCTCCTGTTCTTTCTTCTAGGAGATGGGTTTGAACTACTATGTGCCCTCCTCTTGGAGAGACCTTGGGAGTGATGACGGTGTCTACCAACACTCCTTGATATTATTCCTTAAGAAGTCTGGTGACTCCCTATTTTTCTCGAGTCTCTCTCCTTGTCCAACTTCTTTTCTATTTTCTCTAGACTCTTCATCAACTTTAAGTTGAATTCTCCCTGTTATTCCTTATCTTTCATGAGCTTTCTGCTATCTGATCGGTGAGTTTGGGCATCTTTATTCAATCTTTCAATGATTTTCATCATATTCCCTTCCTTATCTATCTCTTTTCCAGGACCATTGGAGTTCGACCGTTCAACTCTCAAATGAACATCCATCCCTTTTATTTGATTCCCTAAACTGGAAGCAATCTGTGCCTCTTCCATTTCTTTGTCCTTAATAGAAACTCTAATCAATTTTGACACTCGTTAAACTTCTGCAGACACAATGTGCAGAAAACATGAATTTGTCAGGTCATCATTCCTTAACAAATCCCACAACATTCATAAACAAATTTGATTCATGAAAATGTTCAGTTTTCATTCCCTTTGATTCTCGTTCAATCAAGAATCCCCACAGATTTCTTCTTTCGGAGCTCTCATCTGCTATGTTTTCAAGCACTATCCCCTTTCTCTATGTCCCCAACCCAAGAGACCATGGGTCATGACCAAGAACTATATTAATAAGCACTTACTTGAGCATTCTACCTTCGGCTTCAGAATATTTTCAAATCACAAAACAACGATATCTCAGAGTTTTGAGTTACCGAAATCATGAAGGAGAGTGGACCAATAGTCCACGTCTACCCAACATCCAATGGATGACACACACTATGGAACTTTAGGTGTCTGAGTTCCGGGACTTCGGAAGTTCGGAGCTTCGAGACTTTGGAAGTTCTCACGCTTGCTTCCTTTCTATCATTCAAATTCTGAAATTCCGAACCCTGGGTCCACATGGTACAGATGTCACCAACTCAGGTGACAACACATGGCATGTCTAGGAAGGTCCACGTCACCTCTAGCGACGTCATCCAACCCCACCACGCCTACTATCGCTTTGGAACTTCGGGATTCAGAAGTTCTCCCCTCAACATACTTTAATTCTCCCGAAATCCAAAATCATGATCTTCCCCTTTGCTTGATCCAACGATCAAGCTCTTTTCCTACGATTTACGGTGTATATATTCCTCGGGACTTCGACTCTTTGGTTTTCATCCTTTCTCATACCTTTGCATCAAGATTCTTCGATGTCACGAAGTCTGAAGAGCTTCCGAGGTTAAACCTTGTACGCTTTCTCCAGAGCTCTCTCTCTCCCTAGACAAATACCACGCTGATTGTGGTTTTATTCTACCACTACTTGTCCTAAGCTTCGTAAGATGGCCAGGTAACCCCTTGGCACTCAAAAAAATTCTAAGGTTCGAAATTGCTTTGTCTTAACACAATTTCTACTTGAAACCTTGGGTCAGAACTTGAGTTTTGTCCATTTCAACAACAACTTCTTCTAAACTCTCACTTCAAATTTCATTCACATGGCCCATTCAGTCTCAACGTTGAAACCTTGGCTCTGATACCATATTGTAACATCCCCGGCCATCAACTCCACTGTCGGGCAACGCTACTATGTGGAACAATCTCATACTGATCCAGGTGGATATCGGTGGCGACCCACCTTTTTTGGCTGGCTCAAAATAGTTTTCTGGCAATTTTGGCAATTTACTATTTTTAGCAATTTTTAACTTCCGGGGCCATTTTGAGGGCCCAAATGAATGTTTTTCGAGATTGAGGTTCTAAATTATAGTTGAAGGCATGATTGGGCCCCCAAAATGAATCTCCTCGACGATACCTTTCCAACGAGCTATCACACTCCTAAAACGGAGATCGTATGCAAAAGTTACGACCCCGGGAAGTTGATGTACTCACTTACCCAAATGGGGCTCATATGAATTTTGACGCTTCATCTCCTAGGGTTAGGTTTTTGGATGTCTAGGGTTTTTGGAATTTCTGCTCATTATAAAAAGGCCTTCAGAGACTATTCTAATCATCTTCTTGCGAATGCGAGTAGCTGTCGCATATTTTCTCAAAGATAA
>SNQJ01S0004140.1:83358-127730 GCA_010110895.2 Picea sitchensis
TTTCATTAATAGAAATTGCGTATTACTGTATATCTGTGTTTATAGTTGCATCTCTGATACATTTCTGTTATATTATTAAATATCTGCGATATCTCTGTGCATTTATTTATTATATCTCCAATCTCATTTCGCGCCGAAAATAATCCGGGTCACATACATATATATATAACATGCGTATTTAATGAAAATTAACCAAATAATACAAAGTAATCACAGGATTACAGTTAACATACATAAATAATGGAATTAACAGTAATTCATAATTGCAATGGAATACATGATACATTTCAATGACACAGACATGCATCACATATAAATTAAGTACATAATTAATACTTATCTTTTAACTGGAAGAACACCACCAACTGCGTGCAGACCTTCCACGAACCTCGCATCCTTATACCGCGTTGCTCATCACTCTCAGTAGTAGGTCACCCCTGAGATAGGACTAAGATCCACCGATCAAGGGAATCCTAGGCTAAGCAAAGTCAATAGGAATACACACAGTTTATGAGGATGAATTCTCTCTGAGGAGCCAATTATGCCCACTGCTCACAATCTCTCATTCCCCACATGCTTGTCCCACCCTAGGAGTATACACCTTCACTATCACACTGGATATTCCTTCGGCTGCTAAACCTCCCTTGCCTCAGGCTTCACCAACAGGCCATACCATAATTCTCCAAGCTCTATGGTAGCTACAAGACCCCTTCTAGGAGTTTTCACTTCTTCCACGCACTCTCTCACCTGGAGAGAGTCGCTCACAGGCCTGACAACCTGCTTCTTCAACCACAACCACCTCTCTCACCTGGAGAGAGTGTTGCACACAGGCTTGACAACCTACTTCTTCAGCTCCGTTCCAGCACAAGGACGACAACAGTAAGGCTCAGTAAGGAACAAATGATGACAACAGTTCACACGTAACCAAGGGACTGCGTGGCCACAACAACCCACAATTATAACACACATGGCATAGACAATTATGGTATGCTTAGGTTTCACAGAAGACAACAACCCAAACGGTTAAGAACGAACTTGGATTTGCAGTGTGGATAAATTGGGTTCACAGATCACACAGTAGACATGGATCAGTCAACGGGTTTGTCACTGGTTTTCAAGGTGTGTGACAAGGAATGAATGCAGAGATCGAACACAGATTCAAACGATTCAGACAAAGGATGCCTCAGCTTCTCAAGAAAACATCCCAGGTTGGCATCACGATTTTGGGTTTCAGAGCTACGTGAGGTATGCAGAGATCAGATGCAGAGGCAACACGGTTCAGACAACGAACGCAAGAATGGAGACAAACCTCCATCACAACTCAAGTATTGGGTTAAATTGCATGTGTCTGGGCCGACACATGTCGCCCATGAAGCTGCATGCACTCCATCAAGTATGTGTTCCATTTTCTAGGAACTTAGGATAAAAATATACCTTTCACACCACTTTGGAATAATAATAAATTATTATTCGAAGACTTAGGCCCTCACCCCTCGTCCAACCTTTCAGCCTCCTCTCCCTTACCTAGCCTTGTGGAAGCTTTGTCCCCCATCACTCTTTCTTCGTGGTTGGTCAGCACACAAAGATATTTATATTTTATTAATGATTTGCATAATTACATATACAAAAATTAGGCACCTGGCCTTTAACGCCTAGGCTCTCCGGCCTAAATAACACATAAACCCACTATCTTATATACACTTGGTTCACTAACCTATAAACATGATTACAATACATAATATAAGTGGGCACATCCTTGAAGTATTACAATCACAACTATTTTTTTTACTTCTAACTATTATTAAAAATATTTTTTAATTTTATTGATTTAAATTTATTTTTTACTTCTAACCATTATTAAAAACATTTTTTAATTTTATTGATTTAATTTTTGAAAGATAGAAAAAGGGACTGATAAGACACATTTCCTCATCACAAAGATAAAGATATGCAGGTTTTATCCATGGGCATGGATATTATTAATGAATTCTCAGTAAGCCATTATTAAAAACATTTTTTAATTTTATTGATTTAATTTTTGAAAGATAGACAAAGGGACTGATAAGACAGATTTCCTCATCACAAAGATAAAGATATGCAGGTTTTATCCATGGGCATGGATATTATTAATGAATTCTCAGTAAGCGTAGCGATGAGTGACTTTATTGAAAAAATAAGTTTTTTCGAAGTAATACTTATCCACCCTGCAGATATCTACTAGCAACTGGTGAGGCTAGGATGATGAATGGGTCGACCATTCAGGGATGCAAATACGTGCTCAGAATTGTTTAGGTCAGAATCATGAATGGGCCGACCATCAAGGGTTTCAAACTTCCTCGCATGTTTTGTCCATTTTGGAAAAAAATCTGTATAAGGATTAATGCTTTCGCAAATAGTGGCCATCATGCAGATATTTCGAATCATAAAATTTCACATTGAAACCAAGAACAAATAGAAACAAGACGGTTTTATTAGTTTTAAGTGGGATGTTTGCAGGTATATGTCTATGTTTTTAAAAGAATCATCTATGGATAGTGATTCTTTGTTTGATTATTTACCTCAAATGAATAATGTCGCCTCTTACCAACTATAGTTGAGTTATTTGAATTATATATTTATTTATGCCAATAAATTTGAATTGTTTTATATTAAAACTTTAAAATATAATTTGGGTATTTTAGGCTTTCTCAATTTTTCTATAATGAATAAAAATAATGAAACCGTAATAGAATTAACTAATATTATAGATAAAAAGAATGAAATTATAATGGTCTTAACTCTATTATAAAAGTGAATAATATCGTTTATTCTCATATATCAACCATTTTAATAATATGGTTGTGCTAATATAAAATAACTTTTTGTATATATAAAAATAGGTGTTTAACTATTTTTAATTATTCTTCTTGCTTCAAAATCTTCAAAACTTCCTTTCCACTTAATATATATGTCAAACAAATGATATTGATATAAATAAACCTTAATAAAATAGTGATGATCTTAATTTTGTTTTTCTTACTCCATATAAAGCATTACGACTAACACACATTGGAGTCCTATCATGTGTGAAGCTTTACAGCTAACATACAATGAAGGTGGGACACAAACTCAGTTTACATCTTCAACCATTTTTTTCTACTGGGTTTGTTACGGTAGTTATCCTTTCTTTTTTCATGGCATGTGTCTTCTCATTCATATAATCCCTTACATCTTCTATCACGTCTCTGAAATTTTTTGGTGAGTAATTTAAATTAAGTATGGAATATTATTAATGCATGTTGACATTACAGTAATAGACCAAAATTTCTACTACCTGGGTTTGAAAATAACTTCTTAAACATAAGCGTGTGCATCGAGTAACGTTATCTCATGTATTCCTTTGATAATTACCATCGAGTTGAGGTAATCAAATCACGTCGGCCCCGCCAAACCTATACAATGAGAATGCAATAATTTTTTGATTAACATTTTTTTTCATGGTATACTGTGATATCTGTATTTGTTTAGGATGGAGAGAATGAATATAAAGAATAAACAAATTCGAACAAAGATAATGAGAACGATCGTGCGTGTAAGGGGAGCAATGTTGATGACATTATACAATGTTTCAACATTGAATAAGACATATTTAAGAAAATGTTCATTTCATGTCACATCATTAAAGAATATCAAAACAAGGATTTTTGGTTGTTGGACAATGGCTACCTCAATCGCATGACATGTAAGAAAACATTGTTTTCTAGTATTGATAGTTTTATTCATTTTGAAATTGAATAAGACATATTTAAGAAAATATTTTGAAATTGAATAAGACATATTTAAGAAAATGTTCATTTCATGTCAAATCATTAAAGAATATCAAAACAAGGATTTTTGGCTGTTGCACAATGGCTACCTCAATCACATGACATGTAAGAAAAGATTGTTTTCTAGTATTGATAGTTCTATTCATTTTGAAATTACTTTAGGTGATTATTATTATGTGAAGGTTTTACGAAAAGATGTTGTGTGAGTATTAATTAAATAAAATGAGAAGAAATACATTCTTGATGTCTTATATGTACCGAATCTTAGACATAATCTAACAAGTGTCGCATAATTGAATCAAAATGGTTATAATGTCAGATTGAAGGATTGTAACTTTACATGCAATATCTTATATAACTCACCTAGTAGAATACTTGTTGCAAATGACCAAGAATAAAATGTTCCTATTGAATCTGAGAAGTGTAAAAATGTCACAATCATATGCAGAAAATGTCTCAAATAGGGATGAGATTTGGTTGTGGCATCTTATGTATGGTCACCTACATTTTAGGAGTCTTAGTCTCTTCCAAAAAAAATCAATGGTTGAGGGAATGCCTATATTGAGTGAACAAACCAACCTTTGTGGAAACTTCATTCTTGGAAAACAACAAAGAGAATGGAAAAAATATCAAATTACTCAGGATATATGGACAAGGAGAGTATGACTCAAAGGAGTTCACAATTTTTTGTGGAAAATAGAAAATTAAAAGGCATTTCACCATTAGGTATACTCCACAGTAGAATGGAGTGGCTGAAAGAAATAATCAGAGCATCATGAACATGGCAAAGAGCATGATCAAAGCTAAAAATTTGTCTAATGATTTTTGGGGTGAAGATGTTGTTTATTCAATCTATATGCTGAACATATCTCCAACAAAAAATGTAAAAGGTAAATTTCCTCAAGAAGCATGGAATGTCACGAAGTCAAGTGTCTCTCACTTTAGAATTTATGATTGTATGGCCTATGCACATGTCCCATAAGAGCTAATAAGGAAACTTACAACAGGAGTGAAAAGCGCATTTTCATTTGGTAAAATGAACAATCCAAAGCCTTGGAACTGTATAATCTAGTCATCAAGAAATTTGTGGTGAGCAGAGATGTAAAATTCTTGAAGGACAAATCTTGGAGTGACCAAGAAAATAAAATAATAGACAGTGAAAATACATTACTCCAAATAAATAAACATGTGAAAAGTTTCAGACAACAAGTACCTCCACCAAGACTTTCAAGGTTATATGTGCAAAGACAAGAAGAACAGATTGAAAATAGTTCTTCTTCTAGTAGTGAGTCAGTAGGTTATGTGAGAAATAAAAAAACAAGGAGCTTGAGGGATATCTATGAGTAGTTGGATGACATGGATAAACAAGCTCATTTTTCCTTACTATCCTACCAACCTACTTATTTTGAAGAAACAGTGAAAGAATAACATTGGGTACATGCCATGAATGCAAATATTTAAGCTATTGAAAGGAATGGGACATGGGATCTTGTTGATCCTCTAGCAGATAAAACCAACATTGTTGTTAAGTGGTTTTACAAGATAAAACTTAATGAGAAAGGTGGGGATAGTTGCCAAAGTTTTTGTTCAACAAGCCAATATTGACTAGGGTTAGACCTTTCCTCTAGTAGCAAGGTTGGATACTATTAGAGATATGATAGCCATTGCAATAAAAAACAAATGGAAAATTTATTATATGGATGTGAAGTCAAACTTTTTGAATGGACACTACGAAAAACATGTGTATGTAGATAAGCTGCAAGGATTTCAAGTAATTTAGGAAAACAATATAGAGTGTACAAGATGAAGGAACCCTTGTATGGCTTGAAGCAATCTGCAAGAGTTTGGTACAGTTGGATTGACACTTATTTTCTCAACAATGGGTTGAACAAGAGCATTAATGAGGCCATTATTTATACCATATCAGATAAACAAGGTAAAATTTTTACAATTTATCTTTATGTTGAAGATATCGTATATAATGGTAATCTGATGTTAGACGATTTCAAAGTTGCCATGAAAAGAGAGTTTGAGATGAAATACCTTTCTCTCATGAATTACTTTTTGGGAATTGATGTCAAGAAATATCGTGAAGACATTTTCATATGTCAACAAAAGTATGCTACAGATATTTTAAAAAGGTTTAGGATGGAGAAATAAAAAACAAGAAAACTACATATTGCAACAGGAACAAAATTGAGCAGGCATAATGATGGACTAGCATTTGATTCAACATTGTATAAGAGGCTTGTAGCTATCCTAATTTACCTTACTGCAATTAGACTTGATTTTATGTATGCAATTAGTTTCATTTCTAGATTTATGGAGTCTCCCAAGGACTCTCATTGAAAAGTTTGAAAAATAATTTTAAGGTATATTGTAGGTACAACTTATTATGGATTATGGTACACAACTTTTGATGACAACATACTTACATGATAAAAACACCTTAGGATATGTTTTTCATTTTGGCACAAATTTGATCTCATGGGCTTCTAAGAAGAATATCATTGTCCCAATATCTTTTGCAGAAGCAGAATATGCCGCGACTACTACAACATCATTCCATGTAGTATGGCTAAGACTCTTGAAAGATATGGCACATGTGGAGAAGGAGCCAACTTATATTTTCTTTGACAATAGTTCATCAATTGCATTGCCCAAAAATCATGTGTTTCGTAGAAAAAGAAAACATATTTACATTCACTATCACTTCATTCATGAGCTTGTCAATGATGGTGACATTTCTCTTGAATTTTGTGGATCTAGAGATCAATTAGCAAATATCTTCACCAAATCATAGGAAAGCATTGTTTTTTAATTTCAAAGACAACACTTAGGCATTATCGATGCTGAAAAATGTAAAAATTAAGATTAAGTTGATATTAAGGGAAGTGTTAAAACATATAATCAATTGATTTGATCTTTTTCTATTTATGAAAAGTTGTTAGCCTATTGTTAGTTTTGACTATAGCCAACATGTAGGCCGGCCATGCCCCATAAGTTTTCTAGAATGAGGGCTATGATTTCAACCATGTTCTCTTAATAAAACTGTTTAGTCTTCTATGATCTCGCTCTGATGTATGAGGAAGCCAATTCCCATCCAAAATCATCTGGCCGTGATGTATAAGGAAGCCAATTCCCATCTAAAATCAGTTTGCAGATGACTTAGTTGTAACGAACACCATGATTGTAGAAACCCAAGTCAGCGAAGACATGAGTGCAAGTAGACTTTAGACTTTATCCTTGCTATGAAAAACAAGGAGTCTTTCAATATAGTTTTTCAAACCTAACGGGTGAGGTTTTTCATGACTTCACATATAATCCTGTAGGGTTCTTTGCCGCCTTTCTAATTTAAGGTGGTCGTCACTTTGTGGTACTGAGGATGCATGGCTGTTTATGCATGTAAGGAGAGTCTAAAATATGACTCATCAAGCCAAAAGAATGGAGACGTGTTTTGATCACGTCTTCCTTCCCACCGTGACTTATCTTCTACGAAATGCGTGATTGATCTTTACTGTGAGGGGAGTACATTTATTGAAAATTTTTAGATTAATTGATTTTTTAATTATATATTAGAGATTTAATGATAATACCTATAAATTAACAACATTACATGTAAGTATACCTACATTAATAATTATACAACGTAATTATCACAGATTATTAACTAACCTACTTGTCACTTATAAACTATAGTGAAATATGCAGTAGATGTAATTATACTTGATTATCACAAATTATTAACTAACCTACTTACCACTTATAAGCTATAGTGAAATATGGTGAGGGGCATGGCCTCTTGACGTTCATCGGCGAAAGATTTCTGTGATTGGGCTAGTTTTAATTTCGATCCTTTAACGTATAGTCCATACAGGTAATTTGTACACAATCCAAACTTCAATCAGATCCTATAGCAAAGGAGACTTCATTTTTGAACTCGTCGAGAACAGAGACTACATTGCAGTCCGTTAATTAGCAACTGAATAATAGGTAGGCTTATGGATAGTATGTTCTTGTCACAACTCACCAGTTCTTTTTTGCAATAAACCAGATAAACCAAACACATGGCACAATTTAATTATGAAGGAAATAAACAACCGATCAATTGAATTGCATTGATTTTTTTTATATTTTATTTAACCACTTGCAAAAATACAATCATGAAAGGAATAAAGTGCCTACCATTTGAATTACATTGATCTTGTTTTTAATATTTTATTTAAGCACTTGGCAGGAGGAAAATTATTGGTAATGCATGCTAAACTAGGAAGTTAATGCACTAGTGTTCGTAGCCTTTATAATATTTTGTGTTTCTCTTTGAACATTAGTAGCTTGCATACACCATATTGTTTTTTTTGTTTTTTTTTTAAATAATTCTTGTATGCAATTATAATAATAAACTAGCATAGTTGCATAGCAACAAGTCTCTGTAAAAGAAGGTGAAAGCACATGCTTTTATGTGTAAAAAAGAAAGTGTAAGGAAGGATGTGTGTGCTTTTATAGTAATACTTTGATTTGAGTTGAGCTTTCTAGTTGTGTCATCTATGAATAGAAATATAGTTTAAAAATCACACATTCTTACTTCGATTTGAATTGAGCTTTCTAGTTGTGTCATCTATGAATGAATGAAAGTATAGTTTAAAAGTCACACATTCTAAGATAGTATTTAAAGTATATGAACTTAATTTAAATGTGAATATGTACATCTAGTACAACTGAGAGTTTTTAGTTATTTAAAATCTTATTCATATTTTAGTTTTAGTTTTTAATTTGCAAAGAAAATGAAGTTACATGCATGGTTTGGCTTGCAATGTTAGATAAAAGAATTAATTAGAATGGTAAAAATCGAACTTCGTTTCTACTATCCTATGACTGTGACTATAGAAGCCAAATGGAGAATATCAACTTCGTTCTTACTATCCTGTCACTGTGACTATAGAAGTCAAATGGAGAATATCTTCAGGGAGAATGTTTTCAACTTTTCATTGTAATCACAAATTTTGATATTGTTAAAAAAAGACTTTTCAGATCTCATCATTTACATTGGTCTGCAATCAACATCTGCCAATATATTCTTACCCATTGTTACAGTTCACCCAACAGCCCCAGTGAATCATAGAGCTATACACACCATCCCTCAAAACAAAGGATACAAATACATTAAATATTCAATTTTGGGAACTTGATACAAGAGTACCCACCTCGATCTAACAAAGAAAAAAAAATAATGCGTACATTTCCTTTAAATACATATACATTCTATGGTACTGATGGATGTTACTGACTTTCAAATAATTTTTTTCTCCCTAGGTTTTGCAATGGGTGTGACCACAAATCTAGCATAGAAGCCCTTGTAAGGATATAACTCAGAGTCATGCCAACACCTTTCATCAAAATTATGTACATAGTTCAATGGGTCATTGATTTATGTAGCTCCTTTGTTAAGAAAGTTCTGTGATGGATTTGATTTATTGTAAGGATATAACTCTGAGTCAAGCCAACACTCTTCATCAAAATTATGTGCATAGCTCAATGGGTCATTGATTTATGTGCCTTATTTGTTAAGAAAGTTTTGTGATGTATTTGATTTATTCTATTCTATATGCTTGACATTCAAATATATTTTACCTGGAACATACGATTTTCAATAAAAAAAAGGTTTGCTGCGCGTGATCGGGCCTCTTTGTAATATCTCTGTCGAATGCGGTCTACGCTAATGCCCACTGGCAGAGGGTTAATCTGCCAGTTCTGTTCGAGTTATTCCTCAGTCTGGTCCGATCTGTGTAATAAGGTCACTAGCTGTCCCCACAAACCAGAGAAGGGATAAATGTATTTCGGACAATAGCGGGGCAAAGACCAACATCAAGAAAAGGAGATGTTATAATATATAAAAACAAGTATAAACATTTTATATAACTTTACAAATTTAAGTTATCAATTTTTATTGATTTTTACGTAAATAATTGATTTTTAATAAATTAAATAATAAGTAAAGTATGATATTTAATAATATCAAAATTATTTAAAATAAAAATAATTTTTTAATAGGAAAAAAAACCATAATATATAAAAAATAAAAATAATTATCAAATAAAAAAATATGAAAGGAAAAAGGTACAAACATTTTTTATAACTTTAAATAAAATCAAATGTAGTTAGTTTCAACCAAATGAAGCCAAATAAAACCTCAAATTTCTCTATTGATAATAAAATATGTTTTAAGTATATGATTGTTTTAGGTATTAGTTAGTTTCAACCAAATGAAGCCAAATAAAACCTCAAATTTCTCTATTGATAATAAAATATGTTCTAAGTATTTGATTGTTTTAAGTATTTGATTGAAGCCAAATAAAACCTCAAATTTCTCTATTGATAATAAAATATGTTCTAAGTATTTGATTGTTTTAAGTATTTGATTGGTAGAGGAAAAATCACGTCTTCAAACACTCTAGGTAAAATGTTTATTTTCATTGATTAACATTCATGGACTAATCGATTACTAAAACGGGACTAGTAACAAAGACCGGGACTGATAACAAAGTGTAAATAACTTCAACTCAATACTATAATAATGCATTAGTGTTCCGAGGCTTTATGATATTTGGTATTTCTCTTTGAACATAATATTTGGTATTTCTCTTTTAACATTAGAGCTTGCGTGCACCATATTGTTTTGTGAAATAATTGTTTTATGAAATTATAATAATAATTAACAATGTGGAAATAACTTTAACTGGATGCTATATTAATCAATCAGTGTTTCTAGACTTTAATGCCATAAATTAAATTACATAAGCATCCGAATATAATACAATCCGGTGAAAGCTACTACGTATTTACATTTTCAATGTTCATAATTTTGAAGGTCTGGAATTACATCAATGTAAAGTATCGTAGTTTTAGGTCAATGAGCTCTTAGTTGGAAGCTGGAAGGGATGACAGAGATATTTTGCTAATTTTATTTTATGTAAATGGGATGGACAAATATAATTTTGAAGGTTTGTAATTACATCGTAGTTTTAGGTAATCAGCTCTTAGTGTTTGGAAGACATGACAGAATTATATTTTGTTAATTTTATTTTAAGTAAATAGGATGGACAAATATTTACTACATAAAACTTATACTAATTTTATAAAAGGATGGAAATTTAAATCTAAATATGAAAATTTAAACCTAAATGTTACGGAGATTACGTTTGAAATAAATTAATCATGTTATCTCCTAGTTTAACCATTCTAAAATAGGGAAGATGTGTATTTGTTAGGTTATAAAATAGACTTTCAGTATATCTAATTGTAGTTTTTCATCAATGGAGTGAGATTGATTGTACTTTCCATTATTATATAATTAAAAAAAGAAACTCTAAAAAAAATTATTCCACACAATTTTCAAGTCAAGTCATTATCAAGTTATTTTGTTAGGTTGTGAATCTATGTACTTAAAATCACTACTATGTAAATCTCATTCTCATCTACACACAATTGTTTACCCACAACTAAATTTATTTATTTAGTTGTTTGTAAGTGGATTATAAGAACTAATGTAAATTTACATGTTTGTAAGTGGATTATAAAAACTAATACAAATTAAGATATTTGTAAGTGGATTATACAACTAATGAATTTTTTGTTGTCAAACAACCACTAAAGATGCTCAAATTCTAAGTTTGTTTTGTTTAGAGTTGTTCAAGTTCTATGTTTTGTTTGGATTTTTTCTAGATAAATAAAAATTATTTTTTAAATATCAATACAATAGCATGCTATTTTATATTATGTTTATAAATATATGATTGATATTGATAATAATAATATAATAATAATTTAACTATTCTATTTTATTTAATTTCTTTAATTAAATTTTTTTTATCATAATAAATAATATATTAATTAAATTTATTTTTAATCATAATAAATAATATATTAATTTAATTTTTTTCATTAATTTTGTTTTTAATCATAATAAAGAATATATTAATTTAATTTATTTAATTAAATTTATTTAAATATCATGTTGTGCCTTGCCCCCTATCCTTTTTGGCATATACATTGATAAATTAGAAGAATGTTTCTTCTTTATGTCAATGATATTGTTCTTATGGCAAGGAGTTCCCATGATCTTGAAAACCAACTAAGAATCCTCAAGAATTTTTGCTCCAATATGCGTATGACTGTTAATACTGATAAGACTAAGGTCATGATTATTAAATCCAATAAGATCCCTTATGATACCTTGGTATATGACAACAACAACTTGGAGGAAGTGACTTCATACAAATATCTTTATATGACAACAAACAACTTGGAGGAAGTGACTTCATACAAATATCTTGAACTCAATATTCACCAATGTGTTTAATTGAATTATAGCATTGAGAAAATGATTATCGGGGATGGAAACTTATTATGGGCTTGGAAAACAATTGTAAATCCGGCTTGAACTTTGGTATAAGAAGAAACTCCTCTTGAGACTCTTTGTTAACTCCTATTATTCTTTATGGATGTGAAGTTCATGAGTATCTCTCATGAATTCTTGAGAAAGATAGAGCAAATACAAAAGAGTTTTATAACCTATAACTTCAAAATTAAAGGAAATACACCCTCTATCCAATCCTCCTATGAGAAACAAGCCTCTCCCCATTGAGAGCAGTTGGATATGACTCAGATACCTTAATGTAAGGAACAAGTTAAAGGCATGGAAGACAAGAGGCTACCTAAAATTACTTCCAAATCAAGTCAGCAACCCAGACTGACTCAAGTTGTAGGATTGGCATAAAGACTCTCTGCCCTGCTGGAACTATTGGGGAATCAAGTGGAAGAAACCATTTGCACAACAAAGATACTATTAAAAAAATGTAAACCAAAATTTAAGGAAAAATGTGGTGGATAAAGAGTTATGAAAAAAAATATGGAAAATTAAGTATTATAAGATGTAATCAAACCTAATCTAAAATATCAAAACACTATCTGCTTTTATGGGCCGAAGTGTAAAGAAAAAAATAAGCATTGCTAAGATAAGAACAAATTCTCACGAGCTCCATAGTGAAACTGGGTGTTGGTCAATTCCTAAAACACCATGGGATGAAAGAGTGTGTCACCTTTGAGACACTAAGAAGGTTGAAGATGAAAAACACGGTCTCTTAGATTGTCCAGTCTATACCCATATTAGATCTCATTTTCAAAATATTGATCACACTACCAACCTTCCTGACCTCTTAACTCAAAAACAATATGGTGATCTTGGAAAGCTTCTCTTAATGCTTTTCGAGCAGAAACAAAATTCTAAAGAATCACAAGTAATCACTTACCCTCTTAAGGTCCAATAGACCAATTAGGTCTTAGTGGACGTTAATCCCCATCATCATTATCATCATCATCATATTTTTTTTTAAAATAAAGAGATCTAGTAAAACAACCAAAAAAAACAACTAAATCAAGAAAAGTTCTTCCTATCCGTGTGAAAGGCTGTTCTAAAAGACATTCTTGGGCATGTAGATGCAGATTAAGTAAAAGTTGTGATGTAAAAAGATGTTTTATATTAGAGTGTGTTTTGGATCTTGTAGATATGAGAAATGTGTAATGTAGTAACTAAAACTCAATAAATAAAATTAAAAGTAAACATTTACGAAGAAAATATTATTTTAATCTGTTTTTTTAATTTTTTTATTAATGTCTTTCCATATAAAGTAGTTTATATTAGAGTGTGTTTTTGATTTTGTAGATATGAAAAATGTTAATGTAGTAAGTAAAACTCCATAAATAAAATTAAAAGTAAACATTTATAATGAAAATATTATTTTAATCTGTTTTTTTAATTTTAATTTTAATTTTTATTATTATTAATGTATTTCAATATAATATAGTCGACACAACATTGAAAGCACTCGGAAACAGGTTGGGCGCCACGCGTTCCCTCTCATGCAAGGTAGGTGGTAAGAAGGAGCGAGTCTCTTTTACCTCCATATATTGTTTATCACGCTTAGTTTTTTGTTTTGAATTTGATTGATCGTTGGTTATGTTTGCAATGTGTTGTAGAAGAACTGCCTTCCCGTGTGCCAACAAAATGAGCTGGTTCAACAGCCCAATAATGCAGTATCTGGGCTGGCTAGAGTTGGTCAAGCAAAACTTGCACTCAAGTGGCAATACACAGTCCGAGCAACATTTTTATGAAATTTTGCATTAATAATTTACGAGGCTTGGAATGGTAGATTTCTTCATAAAATTTTAAAGCAAAAGTTAAAAGTTGTAGTTAAATTTTTTTTTGGCAAAGTTTTAATTTTCTAGTCAAATAAAAAAATGAATGTGTTTTCTTTGCACACTCTGCTTTGCATGCTTTACCAATTTCTTTCCCAGGTAAGATTACATTGGAACCATCTCAATGAAAAAATATTTGGTAAAAAATAATCATCCTAACAACTTCAGTGTTTCTTGGTTCTCATAGTTCTACTTAATGTTGATAACCATTATGCAATTTACCTGTAACCTCTTCACTTTGTCTGACTAGTGAATAAATTATGAATTATGCCTCTTTTCAAAATAAATTATAAATTACATATTATTTATCTCTTGCATCTGTAGGTATTAATGGGGGCTTTGAAAACGGAGAGAAAGAGTATAAAGATTCATATAAAATTATCATATTGCCCAATAATGTTATACCTAGTTGAATATAATAATTTATGGAAACTACTTGGAGAAGTAAGAAAGATGCACAAAATTTAGTGGATTTAGTTTGCTAAGGATATAAATGACTATTATTTTTTTTTCATGCATATAAATTCTATTGTGGTTATCATTGATGGTGTAATGTAAAGAACAGGTTAAATTCACAACATTAATTAGGGCATTGCCATTATATTGTTAATTTACGTGTTGAAATAAAATTATGTAAATATAGAATCAGCTGATTATCATATACTATGCATGGGATAAAAATTGATTAGGTGAAATCGATAATGAGAGTAGAGAGTTCACTAGGGTGGAAATATGGTGCGGGCCTTAGTTTACAGCCTTAGTTTACCCTAGTATTAAACAATTGAATAGAAATTTCAATTATTTATAATTTGGAACATACCAACATTTAGTAGATATAATTTCAAGCTTTGATGATGTCGTGTATGTAGAATCAAGCGCTCATACAAATTCAAATAAAACGAGTGACTTATAAAATCACATCTAAGAGTAATCACTATATAGTTTGCTTGAAAGAATCACTGTATATATACTTATATGTTATGATTTATTGCATATGAGAGCAAATAACATACCTCTTTTTATGTCGATGTTGATCCCATCCAATAGGGGAAGATTTAGGGGCTAGGTTAATATTGGTGGACTTATTGTCATCATCTTTAAAATCCATCGTTGCAAGGAATATATCTTTGATTGTTAGTGTGGCGTTGAACTAGAAGTTTTTATGGTATAAACAAATGAAGGACTATTGAATATTTGTGGTTTAGTATTGCATTCAAATAAACCAAATGTATTTCACAGCTGGTTGTTATAGGAATATTTGCCTCACCCTGTGCAATCTTTCACAGAGGGCCTTTCTCCATTTCCCTATGCAGACTTGAAGTCCCTGTTTGCAAATCCTAGAGATAAAAACATGATTTTTCCATGTATACGTGCCCTACCTATATTACAACATGCGTATATGCATGTTGCACCACTACAACCTGCATACATCGAGATTTGTGCCAAAAACTAAAAAAATAGTGTCGGGTTTCCATGTCACATCATGAGATCATTGATCCTTGGCCTCTCATATACTGGAAACGGTCCAACTCGACCCTTTAGTTCCACTTGAGGGCTACAAATGGGCTAAATCCGAGCTATGGAAAAGAGGAGAATAATTCAACTTTGAGAGCAAAGCTACTCTGGAGAAATTATTCACTTCACATTGAGTCTGCATTCCTTTGTCTTTTATGTGTAAACACATTGTTCAACCCCCAATCTCTTCCGTACTTGATTGAGAACCTCATTGTCTCTCTTATATGAGCTTTCCTTTGGTGGAGGATTGAAGTGGTGGAGGCCAAGCTGGAAGGAACTTAGTTTCTTGGTTCTGAACCGTCCCGACATGGAAGTTTGTAATTCATTCACTTCCGCTAGTTACATTTCAATATAAATACTCTTTTCTCATCCAATTCATATCTTGTGAATATTAGAATTGTTATTCCATGGGCTTATTTGTTATGAATGTTGATGGATTATGTTATTAAATGCGTTAACATTATATATTATGACCATATGCTTATGTTTCTTGGTTGTTGAGGACTATTTACAAGTGTATTTCTTTGGGTCAAGTGCTCAACAATGAAATTCATCGAACATCTCGATGAGGTAGGCCTTTTACCTTGTCTTGATAGGATATTTTTTTATATAGCATACTTGATATTAGAGTTGATTTGTGGTTTACCCCTAGCCATAGAGAGATTTTCATTGTAACAAAATTGCATTCAAATAATCAAAATGCATTTCACAACTACTAAGTGGGGCATCATTTTTTCCTTAGTAAGCACCTAGTCGACAACAATTTTGAATATCTAGTCCTTTACTTCCATATTTCCATATTATAGATGGCTATGCAGTTGAATGCGTCATCATGCAATATTGATAATGAACTTCTTGCAACACAATCGTAAATTGTCATGCTTCATAAACTCCAAGTTCAATTCCCTAAAGAGAAAGATGAAATATTATGTATGAGTCTAATGAAATTCAAAACTATATTTGTTTAGAATATTTAGAAGTGTGTAGGGAAAGGGATGGATAGGTGGTGAGTATGGGGCTAGGTCGGTGACTAGGTGGCAAGGTAGTGAGATGCAAAGCGATGGGTTCTACAGATTATCATTGTCATTGCAGATTGTAAGTAGTGGTCAGAGCCTTGAAAGCTTAAGCTTTGCAGACATCGAGTAGTGTGTATGACATAAATAATTAAGTGCACACCTCTTAACAACCCAATGGCTTATTTTAATTTAATGCATACCCACCGCCAAGGTATTTAGTCCCATCATCGTTATATTAACTAATAGTAAAATTAATAACTAATTCAATAATAAAAAGTTTTTATAATTTGAATAAAAACATAAATAAAAAATATTTGAGAAACCTGTAACATTTTTTGAAAAATAGCGTGGTAGATTGAATGAAGTTGATAGTGCAAAATAGACCAACTAATAATAACAAAGTGTAAATAAATTTAACTCAGTAATAAGAACAAAGTGTAAACAACTTTAACTCACTGCTATATTAATACATGAGTAGCTTGCGTGCACCATGTTGTTTGGAGAAATAATTGTTTCATGCACTTCTAATAATAAATAACAAAGTCTAGATAACTTTAACTCAATGTTATACTAATGTACTTCTAATAATAAATAACAAAATGTAAATAACTTTAACTCAATGTTATACTAATACATTAGTTGCTTTCCTGCACCATATTGTTTGGAGAAACAAATGTTTCATGCACTTATAATAAATGACAACGTGTAAATAACTTTAAAACAATGATATACTAATAAATATTTATAATTTCCTTTCAATAACATGATAAATTGATCAAATATAGTGTCGAGGATTGTTATTTTGATTTCAAAACGCTATTTTTTCATCAATGATCAGCGACATAAAGGGATCATAAAATTTATATTTTTTGAAAACACAAGATTGAAGAGAAAGAATATTTATTTGGTGTTAGGCTCCATTTGTGCCAATTAACTGTAATTTAATATTGATGGTGTTGTGGTCTCTGAATTGCAGTTGGTATTCCATTTCTACCATCAAATTGAATCTGTTCATCCTTCATTCAACTAGATCCCAATAACCATATCCTCTACCCCAATAACTCTTATTCCTAGAAATGGGGGAACTTTGTATCCACTCCACCAGATCCTAAGAAAGAGCATACCCCATGTCGGCCATGTACTCCCTGAAGAGATCCCGGCTATCAAAGGGAATAATAAAGCCATAGTAAGTGTCCTCCCTAGATAGAGGCCTCAAGGACTCGTCCAACTTATCATGCCGAATGTAGATATCGTCATGTACCTTCATCAGATAGTCGTAGCGATGTCCCATGGTGGGCATGCTTGAAAAATAAGTAAAGTATTGCCAGCATTCATGTTCTCCTCTCATTCTAGGAGTATGATATCATTGTACCTCATTATCGTATCTCATGATATCCAGAGGGACCAAGATTCGCTGGTCGTCCTTTACATACTAAAAAAAATGAATCTCACATTTATTCTCGCTAGCGGTGTGGATTGTTTTCCATAGACCATGCTACCCTGCAAACTACCACGTCATCAAAATGGACACATTACTAAATAGAGTGTGCATGCTACACAAGCGACATTGTAAATTGTGGTGGAGACAAACTCATAGGGTTGATATCTTTCCATTTTTTAATTATGCTGGTGCGCTCGTAAATATTTCATCTGCGGGTTGATTGCTCCCGCAGATGAAATATTTCAAATGACTTAAAAAAACACTCCCTAATTCCCCTCTAACATAGGTTCTAGGCATATGAGTACCTGACTAGAGATGTGATGGAGCTTCCTTAGACTTGTGGTCACCCTCTCTTTGGCAAGACTAGTTACTTTGCAACTATCTCTTTTCTTTTCTCAATCTATTTGAAGTGTCATGAAGCACATGGGTTCAATGTAAAGGATGGATCCATAACAATGATATGGGTTTTCTAGTCTTCTTTTCATATTGCTTTTTTTATTTTTGTTTTAAATCTTTATTTTGAAATCGATCTCTTTGTTTGTTCCTTCTTGTTGTAGGAAATTTTGTAGGTTTAACAACATCCTACTCCTATCATTGTCATTTTCTCTAAGTTTTCATGGTTTAAGTGGTAGTGTTCTTTGAGTCTTCATGGATTAGCGTGAATTTTCAGTCAAAGGAAAGGCCTAAATAGTAGAATTCATTTCTAAAAATTGTGTGGGTTGATTAAAAGTGGGTTCATAAAATAAATTGTCAATCATAGTGTACCAACCTTAGGCAGCCTGCTTCAAACCATAAAGCAATTTTTTGAGTCGACAAACCAAATTAGAATCTGTCACAAAACCAAGTGGTTGTTCCATGAGAATTTCTCCAGATAGGTCTTAATTCTTCTTTCCTCTTCTTTTATCTACTCTTCATCTTCCCTAGAGTTAGGATTTATTTTCTCAATCTATTTGAAGTGCCATGAATAATATGGGTTCAATGTTGAGGATGGATCCATAACAATAGTCTCAGTTTTCTCATATTCTTTCCATCTTGCTTATTTTATTTTTGTTTTAAATATTTATTTTGACATTGATCTCTTTGTTTGTTCCTTCTTGTCATAGGAAAGTTTGTAGTTTTAACAACATCATAATCCTATTGTGGTAATTTTCTCTAAGTTTCCATGGTTAATGGTCCATTTCTTTGGGTTTTCATGGCTTAGAGTGAATATTCACTTAGATGAAATGCCCAAATAGTAGAATTCATCCGTGAAAATTTTGTCGGTGGATTACAAGTGGGTTCATAAAAGAAACTATCGATTAGCATGAATCTTCACTCAAAGGAAAGGCCCAAATAGTATAATTCATCCATGAAAATTGTGTGGGTTGATTAAAAGTGGGTTCATAAAATAAATTGTCGATCATAGTGTACCGACCTCAGGGAGCCTGCTTCAAACCATAAAGCGATTTTTTGAGTCGACAAACCAAATTAGAATCTGTCACAAAACCAAGTGGTTGTTCCATGAGAATTTCTCCAGATAGGTCTTGATTCTTCTTTTCTCTTCTTTTATCTACTCTTCATCTTCCCTAGAGTTAGGATTTATTTTCTCAATCTATTTGAAGTGTCATGAATAATATGGGTTCAATGTTTAGGATGGATCCATAACAATAGTCAACGTTTTCTCATATTCTTTCCATCTTGCTTATTTTATTTTTGTTTTAAATATTTATTTTGACATTGATCTATTTGTTTGTTCCTTCTTGTCGTAGGAAATTTTGTAGTTTTAACAACATCATAATCCTATTGTGGTAATGTTCTCTAAGTTTCCATGGTTAGTGGTCCATTTCTTAGGGTTTTCATGGCTTAGAGTGAATATTCACTTAGATGAAATGCCCAAACAGTAGAATTCATCCATGAAAATTTTGTCGGTGGATTACAAATGGGTTCATAAAAGAAACTATCGATCAAAGAGCTTCCTTCAAACCATAAAGTGACTTTTTGAGTCAATAAACCATATTATAATCTGTCACAAAAACAAGTTCTTGTTCCATGAAAACTTATCCAGATAGGTCTCCATGAAGAAGGGAACTCTTCACATGCATCTGCTAGATTTCCCATCCAAAACGAGTAGCAAGGGAAAGAATCATTTAAACATAGTTCATCTTTGAAACAAGGGAAAAGGTATCAGTGTAGTTGATACCTTCTTGTTGAGAAAATCCCTTTGCAACAAGACATGATTTAGGTCTGTCAAAAACACCTTCTTAGGTAAATTTGGTCATGTAGAATAATGAACACTTCACAATGTTCTTTCCTTAAAATCAGTGAACTAAGTCACAAGTGTGATTATTTGACAAATAATCAATTTATCTTTGCACGTATTGTCCCCATTTAGGTCATATGTCAACATCTAAGAAGGAAACATGATCAAAATTTCCAATTACATGAGTCATCAAGGTGATGCTGACATGTTGCTTTTGACTTCGATTTTGTCATCCGAAGCAAATATCACAACCATCAACTACGTAAGCTTCAATTGTATTTCCATCCCATCAGGGTAGACAATAAATAGGTAAATTGCAGTTCATTGCAGTAGATTGATCATAAATAAGAGAATATTTAGTCAGTGAACCAATCGAAATAGAGGATGATGCACTAGTCAACTCGTAGGTAGATGGTCTAGTCGAAACATGAACAAAGTTTGACTGTTCATTCAAAGCACTGAAATATGCAGTAGGAGAACCAATGTCGAAGACAACATCAAAGGGATCTTCATGCAATAATCTAGAGGAGGTATTCAACAAATTAATTCCAAAAGACTTTTCATCAAACCATATATTTCATCTGATAATAATTTTTCATTTCAGAGGATTAAACAATCTATAGGATTTTGAATATTTAGAGTATCCCATCATGATGCAAGCATGACTTTTTGTATCCAATTTATTTATGCAATCATTAGAAATGTAAGTGGATGACAAAAAACACAGAGGTGGTCGAATGAAGGCTTGTTTCCACACCATCGGTCAACTAGAGTCGAGATGTGATTGAGTAGATATTTTTAACAATACACTACTTTAGCCCAGAAACAAGGAGGACAATTTTTATCTTGCAAAAAAAATCTATCCATTTTGACCAAATTCCAATTCTTGGGTTCTACAATGGAATTATTCTAAGGTGTGTGAGGAACCAACTACTTCCATTCAATACTAGATCGAACCAAGTATTCTTCAAAAGGACAATTTACATACTCACCGCCATTGTATAATCTCAAGCAATTGATGGGGCAATCACATTTCTTTTGAGAAAAGGCTCAAAATGTTTTAAACTTTTCAAACACAAGGTTCCTATTGTTTACAAAATGGACCCATGTAAAGTTAGAGAAGTCATTAATTCATCCAAATTATTTTCGGCATGAAATGAGAGCAAAGATACAATAAAGAAGTGTACAAAGATATCTAATATATCGAATAAAATAAAATAAATGTATCACATATGAAATCATAAACATAAAGATACAGTAATACACAATTTTCTATTAATGAGAGAAATGTATAAAGACTGTAAAAATAGAGAGTGAAAGACTCACTAGAATGGTGACAACTTATCTCTGAGAAGAGATGTGTCCACTACTCACATTCACAAGAAGATTATTTTAAAATGAGGCTCCAAAGGCCGTTTTATCATAAATAAAATCCAAAACCCTAACCCCAAAAGATGAAAATACAACAGTTTTGTGGACCCCGTTTTGGGCAGTTTAGTGTATCAACTTCCTCGGGGCATAACTTTCGCATACGATCTTTGTTTGGGGCGCATGATGGCTCGTTGGAAAGGTATAGTAGAGGAGATTCATTTTGGGGGCTCAATACATCCTTTGGGTATTATTGAGAATCTTGATCCCTAAAAACCTTCATTTAGGCCCTCAAAATGGCCCCGAAAGTTAAAAACTGCTAAAAATAGTAAATTACCAAAATTGCTAGAAAAATGTATTGAGCTAGTTCGAAAAGGTGGGTGGACACCAATATCCACTTGGATAAATCCTCCCTCCTTTGGAAGAAATGGTGTCCATTTCGTTGAGTTCTCGGGGGAGAGGGAAAAGCATTTGTTGAATCTGCATCTTGATGAGTTTCTTTCCTTGTTGGAGATGTTGTGCTTCTTAGTTTGTTTAAGGTTGTCACGAATTTGGGGCTGGAAGGGTTGGACCTTTTCAACCAGTCTTGGCACATGATATGTGTGTGTGTAGATGGAATCTTTACACTTTTCTGCAATCTTGTCAACCTGCTTCTGTTGAATATAAGGAGTTTTGACTAAGGATGCAGTTGTGTTCTTTTGTTCAAGCTTTGAATAGACTGTGAAGAAGATAAATTTTGCAGTATGAGATACAACCTTGCAACACTATTTAGGTGGGACAATAGTTGGAATTACCTATGGAATCCTATAGAGATGACCCGAGAGTAAAAATGACACTACAGGCTCGAGACTCATAAATAGCATGGTGCTTCCACATATATGGTTGGCCCAAGAGAACATCAAAGACATACATGGGGGAAACATCACATAATACCTCGTCCTTGAAGCATTGGATGATGTATGCATGATCCAGATTATTTTCGGCACAAAATGAGATCAGAGATATAATAAATAAATGCACAGAGATATCACAGATATTCGATAATATAACATAAATGTATCAGAGATGAAACCATAAACACAGATATACAGTAATACACGATTTCTATTAATGAAATAAATGTACAGAGACTGTAAAAATATAGAGTGAAAGACTCACTAGAATGGTGACAACGTATCTCTGAGAAGAGATGTGACGGCTACTCGCCTTCGCAAGAAGATGATTACAATGAGGCTCTAAAGGAATTTTTACAATAAACAGGAATGCCAAAAACCCCAGACATCCAAAAGCCTAACCCTAGGATATGAAGCGCCAAAAGTCATGTGGGCCCCGTTTGGATAAGTTAGTACATCAACATCCCGGGGTCGTAACTTTTGCATACGATCTTCGTTTTAGGCGTATGATAGATCGTTGGAAAGGTATCATCGAGGTGATTCATTTTGGGGGCTCAATAATTACTTAGGATATCATTGAGAACCTTTATCTCAAAAAACCTTCATTTAGGCCCCCAAAATGGCCCCGAAGGTTAAAACCTGCTAAAAATAGTAAATTGCCAAAATTGCCAGAAAATTGTTTTGAGCCAGTTGAAAAAGGTGGGTGGCCACCGATATACACTTGGATCAATGAAAATCGAAACTTTTAACTAACACGAAGATCTCATCCCTGGCGAAGCCACTCGATATTGTATGCTTACGAATGTGGTGTTGTAGACAATCCCAACTGTTTGACGACCTCTGCTAAGATGACGTTCTTTTGGCTTCCGATATCAACAATAAAATGAAGTGGGGTCCTCTTCACCCACATATGTGAATGAAAAAGGCACTCCCCTTCTTCATAATCTGTTGGTTCTTCTGGTTGAATTGTTGTAGTCACAACAATAGAAATGGGGTCTGCATCAATGATCTGTCTTCAATCAACATTTTCATAATCAAATTTATAATTAGGGTTAATCTCCTTGTATTTTATCTCGGCTACGAATGATTGTTTTGAGCGATATTCATCAGTGTTCTTCCAGGGGATTTTGTGGAATTCACACCATTTCCTAGTGTCGTTCTTCGTCTTTCCATGACCATTTATTTCCTGTGGCTTGGACTGCATTTTGGGATGCAGTTTGTTAGGGTTGTCTTTATCATTCTTTGTTTGTTGCAGATTTGCATACCCAAACTCTCATTTTTTTTTGTTCTTAAACTTCTACTAGTTTTTAACAACATCTCGATAAGAAGAAATGAGTGATGATATGTCTAGAAAACCCATTTTAGTTTGGATGTATCTGTGAGAGGCCCACGGTTTTTCAGAATGAAATGTTGTTCGGATTCTTTGATACCCATTTTGGTGCACAAGGTATGGAAGGTAATGGTGAACTCTAGAACTCCTTGGCCTCTCTGTTTCCACAGTGTGGTCCATCTCATGTATTGGTCCTCATAGTTTCCAACATGGTTATAGTGTTCCTTTATCACATCCACAAAAAATCCCAAGTGGGATCGACCACATATATTCCAGAATCCTCTCTGGAACTTTTCTACCAGTATGTTTCCCACCAATGTTCAACATGGGGGAGAGCCTTAAGGAGTGTGAAGGTTATATTTTCCCTGTAATAGAAATTATGAACAAAGAAATACCTTTCTAGTAGATTTAACCATTTTTCTAAGGCATCCACATCTATCTATCCTTTAAATATTGGAATATCAAAATTAACTTGTACCTTGAAAGGAGAGGTACTTCCAAAGTGTTTGCTTAATGAATACGTTCTTGTTGTTATCAACATGAGTTGAAGGATGTGGGAAAAATTCTGCATCATTTTGTTACTCTGTCGCGTGAGAGTTTGCTCAAGCAATAGATTAATAGAATCGTCTTCTCTGTCATTTTTATTTTCTTCCAGCATGGAGGGTTTCTTGGACGTGTGAGGGATATTTTATTCAAGAGATACAAGCTCAAGACCCAACTTGCTATACTCGGACCTTGTCGGTGACATGCACTGAAAAACAATCAAGAGAAGCCTACTCTGATACCACTGATCCAGAGAGGAGATATAATAAAGAAGTGTACATAGATATCTCAGATATCCAATAATATAACATAAATGTATCAGATATGCAACCATAAACATAGAGATGCGGTAATACATAATTTTCTATTAATGAGTGAAAATGTACAAAGACTGTAAAAATACAGAGTGAAAGACTCGCTAGAATGGTGGAAACTTATCTTTGAGAAGAGATGTGTCTGCTACTCTCATTCGAAAGAATATGATTTTAAAATGACACTCCAAAGGCCCTTTTATCATAAATAAAATCCAAAACCCTAACCCCAGAAGATGAAAAGACAATAGTTTTGTGGGCCCCGTTTTGGGTAGTTTGGTGTATCAACTTCCCGAGGGTGTAACATTGGCATGCCATCTCTGTTTGGGGGGAACGATAGCTCATTGGAAAGGTATCATTGAGGAGATTCATTTTGGAGCTCAATAAGAGCCTTTTGCAATCATTGATAATCTCTATCCCGGAAAGCCTTCATTTAGGCCCTGAAAATGGCCCCGTAAGTTAAAAAATGCTATAAATAGTAAATTACCAAAATTGTCAGAAAAATGTTTTGAGCCAGTTGGAAAATGTGGATGACCATTGATATCCACTTGGATCATTAATGAATAAAAAAATATATACTTCACCTATCAATGAAGTTATATTGATGAAACATACATCATTGTGAACCAAATCCATAGGTTATGTGCTTGCCATGCTTTTCCAGAGTCGAATGGTGACTAATGATGCCTCCTAGTCACAAAACCCTTACAAAATCCTTCAAGGGGAAACACTTTAGGTAAACCAACAACCATGTTCTGAGTTTCCATTGACTGCATTCTTTGAAAAGTCAATTGTCTCAGTCATTCATGCCAAAATTGACTTCACTCATTAATGTGAGAAACATGAGAAGTTGATTCAATGTTAGATCGAATCATGTCATGCAATCCATATAAATTTTCTATCAAGTCGAGAATTCTGCCAACAAAAAATGACTTTTCTTTCTTAAAATCGCCAACATAGAACCGATCTGGCCAAAATTCAATAATATTTTCTATGTTTGTTAGGTGAGCAAGAGAAAACAAATTGGCCCCGAGGTTTGGCACATCATAGACGTTTATAATTTTCCCATCTCGTTAATTAATATCACCCTCACGAGAAACATCCAGAGAAAAATCATCATCAACTTATATTTTCCTCTCCTTAGATTCATCCAACCATATGAACAAGGAGGCATCCTTATCCATGTGATGAGTACATCGAGAGTCTACTACCCATTCATATTTTGCAGAATGAGAAAACAATGATGAATACGTTATGATTTGGAGGGTGAAATTATCAAGAAGTTGTCATTTGGAGGACGGATTTTCTTTTAGGTGTTTAACCTTCTCCTCTAAACATCTTGCTTCTTATAGAAATATTTTTCCAGATGTCTAGTATTTCCACAATACTAACAAGTCTTTGTATTTAGACTACGATGTGGTTCATCTATTTGTCCCTTAGGTTTATGGTTATGGTATTCATGTTTATGTGTACAAGCATCAAATCGTACTCTATCCTTGGGACCCAACTTGATCTTTTCGTTGAGAAAATGGGCTTGATTTTTACCACCAATATTTCGTTATTAAAGCAATCTATGTTGATGAGTGATCAAAATGCCAAAGAAATATTCAAATTTGTAATCCTTACCATAATTTGTGTGTTCTTTTCAGTTGTCATGGAAATTCAACACAAATACGTCGAATGGTGTTCTCAACTTCAACGAGACTAGATAAATGAGTTTTCAATCCTTATTCTCATAGTTATTTCCACATTATCCCAATTTCAAATGGATGACTTTGACACATTCCAAATAGTTTTTTATTCTATCAAAATAATGTGGATCGAGAGAGCTCAACTCTTTCTTCAATCACATGATGCTTCTCTCTTTGACTCGGTCATACAATGACTTCATATTCTTCAATACTTGATGCGAGAAGTTGACTCCACTGAGGTGAAATCGAATCTCCCATGAGATGTAGGTCATGATGACCCCCATAGCCTCAAAATTCTTTCCATCAACAATGAAATTTTCTTGGGCATCTGTTGGATTTGGAATCACAGTATTTGTATGCTAGAATTGTTCCTTACTCTTCAATAGGGTTTCCATATATGGTGCACATATTTCCTAATTTGATCTGTTTAGAAAAAAAATATCAGTCTTCGAAACCATCTTTGATATATAGACAAAAAGTCTATTTTCAAGGGTTCCAATTGGAAAACCATCGACCCAGAGTCAATCACACAAGATGTCTAACTAAAAAAGGTTTGCAAATAACACATCGAGGTTCTAAGCCATCAAATTTGATATCGTGTTCGGAAAGGGATGGAACTTGTACTGAAACAGACAAAAGATTATGTAGATAATCAAGGAGGGAATACAACTTGGAAGACAAATGTGGTGTCTAAATACACCATTACAACACTTCATCAAAGTGCATTGTGATCAAAACATTGCAGTGCATATTGTAGCTCGATATCTTCATATTATATCAACTCGATCAATTGATGATATTGACCCATGGGGACTGTTATTTATAGACTCAATATTTAACTATCTTCCACAAAGTTAGGAAGATCGTGTCCACATGTAACCATCAATTCTTAGAGTTGAATCATCTAAATCCATGGTGTCAAGTCATCTCAACAAGGATGCTCAACCCAACCATCCATGCATCCAGGTCATAGTCAATTGTTGGGTTGGTTGATCCATTGCCCGACTATCTTCAATTATTGGTATACTATCCTACCAACAAGAACATTTACTACTAGAACGACTAATGTAGTTATGGTCGATCACTTGACCAATTTTATCCATATGTAGTTCAATCGCCCGACTGACGAAATCCAAGAGATGTATGATGAACTGTTAATGTTTGATGTTCCAACATAATCGTCTTTCATGAATATCATGGTTATATACTTATATTACTAGTGAGTATTTTACATATTAATGGAATGCACATACATTGTAGATTATATGATTTCTTATCATGATACTCTTTAATCCTTCATGTTTAAGAGGACAATGCATCTATTGGTATTATTGGAAAAAATATAATTTGTTATAAGTTAAGACATCAAGGAGTAAGAGAGAGAATCTCATCCAACGGAAGGGGATCCTATATAATAAAGTTTTCTACCTTACTTTAGTGCTTAGGAAGCCTTATTATAGGGGAAATAACTTGAAAAATGACTTAAGTTAACTAGGATAAGAAGGGTCTAGGAAAAATAATTGTGATTTACTTTTACCCACTTTGTGATATTTGTAATCTCACCCATAAGATTGATTTCTCCCTTTCACGATCTCTAAAAAAAGGGAAAATACAAGAGCCAATGTTGGGAAACATTATTATGCTTGGAAAATTTTAAAAAGAGATAAGAATCCCTTGTGTTTGGGGGTTGGTTATTGTTCGATGTGGGGAATTTCTACCTTGAGTAAAAGATTTGTCTTGATTATGAATATTGGGAGTAGCTTTATAGTTTCTCTAGCATTATATAAATTTTGAGGTAAAAAATGGGCCCCAGAAAACAAAAATGTGCTATCAACATCAACTTTAAAAGAACCAATAGGTTTCAATATAATGGTGTCAACCATAAAGGTAAATAGTTTTGGACAAAAAGAAAAAAAAAACAAATTTAATCATATTTTTGAGATATTTTCTTACAAGTTTACTCGAATTTCAAGTTTAGGAATTCGGTGCATGTATAATTAAATTAGGCATCCAATGAGTACTTACAAATGAGTCATCCTTGGGTTTGGCTCTTTCAAATGAGTCATCCTGGAATTTTCAATATAACGTTTTGGGGGAAATGTTTCAAAAATGATTTTTTTGGGATCTTGAAACAACATAGAAAAGTACTGGTGATAAAAAAATTTCAATGTATGGTTGTCTATAGTTTTTAAGGTTCATTTCGTGAAAGTTAAGGTTTTTTACTAGTCATAAATCCAATCTAGCTAAAAAATATATATATTATGATTCTATAAATATACAAATTTATATATTATCATTCTATAAGGCGTTCTAGATAAAATATTTATATATTGTGGTTCTATAAATATACAAATTTAGAACCATCTATTTTATTTATTAGAGTACAAATCATAGTATTTTAAATCAAAATTTTATAAGTGAATCTAAAAATTGGGACAAGCGGTAGTACATAAATTTTCACTCTTCTAAAATGGACAAAATCATACTTTTTTGGGAATGTTACCATAATTGTTTCTTGGTACATCATAATTTAGGCTATGGAACTATAGATAATACATATTAGGCTACCCTAAGCCAACATTTTGGAAATTTAGGTGTAGATATTTCAGATTTATATCAAGTGGAAGGTCATCTTGTGGAATAGTCTTATAATCAAGGTTTTAAAAATGTATGTTAACTTGGAACTTGATTATTTTTTTTATTGGAATATCTATTTGAGATGATTGGAAAGGTGTGGTAAAGATAAAATAGAGGATAATTATAATCAAAGTATTGTTTTTCTTACATGTATGTGTTTCACAAATGTTAAACATCCAAAGAACTCATCCCTGACTCCTAAATAATGTGAAGACTTAGTTCACAATTCAGTATCCAAGTTGATTCCATGGATGATAATGTATTAAAAAAGGTTGATTTCACATATTCACAAGATATTGGTATAAGGGAAATTGAAGATAAATTGGAAACGTTTATGGATCAAAAGATGGAAGTTGAAGATAAAATGGAAAAATTCATGAATCAAAAGATGGAACAGTGGAGAGAAATAAATATGGAAGATGAAGATAAAATGGAAAAGTTTGTGGATCAAAAGATGGAACGATTACAAAATACCATGGAATCCATATTCTTACATACCATAGATGAGAAGTTCCCTTAAAGTGATAATGTGACGTAAGAAAAAAATGAAAATTAGGAGAACATAATTGTTGAATCTCATTCACATATGGGAATATTTTAACACATTTGGGGAATATCAATATTCAGTCCGAGAATCCTTATCATTCATCACATAAATATTTGCATCAATGAGGTTTCAAATCAAGACCAATTAATTACTTAATTCCTAAGAATTATATGAACAATTTATATGGTAGAGATCCTATTACATGGATATTCCAAATCGAGAGATTCTTTTATCTACACAAATTGACAACTTTAAAAAAGGTAATTGTTTCATCCTTATATTTCGAGCATGATCAATTTATCTAATACCAATGTATTTATCAATAAAAAAATGTTTCAATTGTATCTTGGTCCATTTTTATGGATGAACTAATAGAACTTTATGGGGATATTAAGAGAAACAAATTATTTAAATTCTATTAACAAATATCTAGAAAATAGATCCAATTATAGAGGATATTCAACAATTTCAATGTCAGTAAATAATATTCGGATAATTTGTTAGATATGTTTATAACAACTTTAAAGGAGAGAATTTATCATAAGGTGTGTTTCGTGTAACCTAAATCCCACATACTATCTGTCAAATACATCTAACTAGGAAAAATATCACCAATTTTTTTTTTTTTTTTTTTTAAATATAAACTTTTTCTTAATTAGTTATAGAAAAGTATGAAGAACTTCATTTTTTTCCAAAACCAAATATTTGATATCCTATTATCGTATGTACATCCATGTGTAAAAACCTCTTCCATACAAGTATATGTGAAGCACCTTATGACAATGAAGAAGGAATCTAATGTACATGTCATCTAGGTAATTCACAAAAAGTGATACTACTTGTATCGTTTCTTACACTAGTTCATATGTATTGTCACTATCATAAAATTTATGAAGTTGAACTTTGTTAGTCTTGATGTAGAAAAATAGAAACTAAGTCCATATATAGTTTCATAATAAGGATCTTAATCCTATCTAAAATGCATGATTAGAAAAAAGAATTTATTAGGCCAAGTTTCCTAAATTCCTCTCTGAAGTTTAACTTTGTTAATCTTTTTGTGGAAAAATAAATACTAGGTCTATATACAGTTTCATAATAAGGAGCTTAATATTATCTAAAATGCATGATTAGGAAAATGCATTTATTAGGAAAAGTTTCTAAATTCCCCTCTTCCTATATATAGGACCCATTTTATATATAGGACCCATTTTAGCCAACTCAATTTATATCATGTGAATACAATAAAGGTCACATGTATAGAAATGACATACATATTAGATACTATAATAAAGGATATGGATTAAACCAACAAGGATGTTTATATCATAGTAAACAAATTGGTTCTAGTTATAAAGAACTCATCCCTCATACTCAAAAGAATAAAAAGAGAATCAAAATCCAAATACATAGAGAGGATGCAATAGTACAACAACCTATACATTAATATAAACGATTTTTTTTTAACTTTTTTTTTTAACTATAATCAATTACTTAGATAGTGCAATATTTAAAATAGTATTACTGATAAATACTAAAGCCCATTCCTCTAATTATCTAGGAATTGTTGGCATCATGTAATGTAATGGTCAAACACCAAACTCTAATCTGTAATGTAATTTCTAGTGTAAGTAATAATATAAAAAAAATTGATGTATAGAAGAGATTCAATTATAACTCGAAAGTTATTATGCTAGAATGTAAAAGCATTGTATCTTGATGGTAAGAAGAAAAAGAACAACTCACTCCAACACATTATTATTTAACAATTTACTCTTAACCCCATAATTGTAACCTATCTTCTTGGAAACCTATTCTATTTATCCATATAATTATCCACCCAAATCAATGGTCAAATATAGTATTGCATAACTTGAAACATAGCTAGCACAACCACATAATTGTGACTAATGAACGTTGATATGCTTATTTTATTTAGAAACTCAAATTAGGATTTAAGCTAGAATTAGGCTTTACTCTAGAATTAGGGTTTGTAAATGAAATATGCCCTATCTTTATTCATTAGCTACATAATTGTGGTTGTGTGTTTCATTATACACCTGATTGTCACCATGACTATATGTCAATGAGAAGCCAACTAGATTTACAGAGAAGGAGGTGGAGGTGACTGGGTATTTGTGGTAGGATCACCATAATCCAAAATGAGTCCAATGGTCATGAATTCCCGAATTCCCTCTTATCTATGTTCAAAAATTCCTTTCCATGTTCAACCATTTTTTAGATTCTCCATATATATATATGGAAAATAAATAATGAAAAGAAACATCCATCTATCAATTTTCTCAACACATTTTTCCTCTTAATTTATGAAATCGTATTCATCTCATAACTCTATTGTTAACTTCAGATAATTCATATTCCTTATTGGTTTCCGTTGTTGAAATCATGCGGCCCATTTAAAACAAGATGCTTGCGTTTAAATACCAATTTAACACAAGAAGTGCAATTTTCAAAAAATTCGTAAGTACCAATTGAAAACAAAAATCTCGGTGTAACTTTCATCGTAAGTGATCGTAACAACTTAGATTTTTTCATATCGTAACCACTTAGATTTAGAGACTAGAGGTAAATGTAATCAATTAAAGTTCAGGGAAAAAAATTTACCAATTAATTTTCAATAAAAAAAATTAAAAAAATCAACACCAACCACTGTAATTAAACTGATAGCATTGCAGAGAAATCCAAATAATGATAAACGGTAGCAAGTTTCTCTATGAACACAATGAATTTTTTTGAAGCAATGAATTGTTTACAATTACAAATCCTAATCCTTTCACATAGTTGAATGTGAGGTCCCCATTCTGACTAGATATTGGTGAACGTTTTGAAGTTTGAATACAACACTTTGGTCCATCTAACGTATCACTCAATATAAATTCATATCAAATCGAAATGATTTAGAAACATATTTAATAGTTTTTAATGAACATAAAATAAATCTCTAGAGATTCGAGAAAATTTTACCCTTTCTGTGTGGGTTCGAGAGTAATGCGAGTCTCGGTGTAGTGACTAAATCGGTATGTCTTGGCCATGAAGTGTTATGGATTCCAGGAATGTCCTTTCTTTGTACTCCTTGGAAGTCAGAAGATTTATAAACTTGGCAAAGTTTGTCTCCTGGTACGGTTCCGAGGGGTGTTCATCAATGATCTCGGGCACAGGACAATTATTGCTTGGAAAGGCATGCTTATCAAACTCAGAACAGAAATATATTCTGTGTTCACTAGTGTTCGATGCATGACACTCCTCTATCTTCCATTTCTCTAGGGAAAGTATGGTAAGGTATCCATAGTATGAATGTGGTGGTATACCTGAGGTAAGCATGATAGTAATTGAGAACCATAACTTGGCTTCCCTCATCACTAAAACCTTTTTCATCCATCATGTGTTAATTAAAATTCTCCATGAGTCGTCACGCTTCAAATCCATATTAAAATTTGAAATGCCTCCCAAACTCGGCATCTCGCACGTGCTTAAACAATGTTGTCTTAATTGAAACAGACTTCAAATGTGGAATCCATTTGGAGACCTCCTCATATCCATAAAAACGTGGCCAAAATGAAGCACTTGCAGCAATATTACACTTGTTATTCATTGAATTAATCCCTATTAAGACCAGAACATGACAAGCAATATTACACTTGTTATTTATTGAATTAATCCCTATTAAGATCAGAACATGACAATGAGATGTTTTATACATATTAATTTTTATTAATTAAGTAAACCTGACAATCAGTTAATAAAACAACATATTGCTATCTATCTCAACAACAATATTACAAAGATATTGAAAATATCATTTTCACTACAACTCGAATATTTAAACAAATATCATTGAAATGATATTTAAACACATATCATTTAGTTGTCATTGAAATGAAATTTAAACCAATAACATTTAAACTCAAGCTCAAGTATTTAAACTGGCATTTAAAAAAATATTATTGAATAATATTTAAAGACACATCATTTAAATATAACTGAAATAATATTTAAATGAATATCATTTCATTTCTAGCTCAAATATTTAAAGAATTATAATTTTAAACAATATTATTGAAATGATATTTAAAAACGTATCATTTAAATATACTTAAAGTGATATTTAAATTAATATAAATATTTAAACAATTATAATTTTAAACAATATTATTGAAATGATATTTAAATACATATCATTTAAATATATTTAAACTAATATGTTTCTAGTTACAGGTTAGTTATTGCAAATTATAAATCATAAATATTCTATCCAACTCAATCCTTTTTAAAACAAAATATCAATAATTTGATATCACAATACTAAATGAATTGACATTAGCTCATACCATGGCAGGAATAACCGGATATCTTTTGGTCTGGTATGGTGTGTGTCAATTTTTTTTCTCTTTCTTCTTTTAGTCTTGCAATACTCGCCAATAAGGAAAAGAATATAGGTATGAACTGTCCTCATGGTGGAGTCACTTCCGAGCGTAAACAAAACAACCGAAAAATAATTATAAAATCAAGAAAAAAAAATTCCTAGAGAAAAAATACATACTTAAGAAACAAGGGGCACAAACTCCAAGGGATAACTCGTTATTCATTGTAAAAGAAACAACAAACATTGTTCGGAGAAAATATGTCATTTTCCAAAACACCAATATCCTAATTTATATTGTAATTGTAGTAGAAATATTATTATATCCATAAATGGCTTCCACTTACCCAAGACCTCCATGCCATAACCAATTAAAATTAATGGAATCATAATAACATGAAAAACAATGCAACTAAACCAAGAAAATACTAGGGTTTGTAGAATGAAATATAGAGACTTGAGACTTGCGTAGTCTTGCACTTCCCTCGTGATATTGAGACTTAAGTAAGTCTTCTCCTGCGTAGTCTTGCACTTCCCTCGTGATATTGAGACTTAAGGAAGTATCATGCGCACACCTTGCACTTCTATGCAAACTTGAAATTAAAAGGTTCTCCTTCTCTGTGCACACCTGCAGAGATTGTCCTGAACTTATAATTGCTCAAACTTCAAAGGGTTCAGTCCTGTTTTTCTCAAAATGATCTCTTATTCCCTCTTGGCACTCTGCACTCATTCTCCTGAGCTTTGACCAACACCTTAGCAATGTGTTTGTTTTGTGCACTCCTTGTACCATTTAAAAAAGTGTTCATTAACTCTGATGTGTCCACATGGGAATCTCGTCACAGAACTCAAAGCAGAGTTCTCGCACACTCTGTGTGCTAAATCCTCATAGTTTTCAGTAACTTTGGTATACCCAATTGGAAATCTCCTCACAGAACTCAAAGCAGCGTTCTCACAAATTCCTTGTGCCTGTTCAATGTACTCCTTGCAGAGCCTTTCCTTCTGAGATTTTACACTTTACTAAGTGTAGGCGCACTCCTTTCTCTCGCCTTTCCTTCTGCGCTTGATAATAGTTTTGGTTTGCCCACCTGGCACATTCCTCAAAAAACTCTTGGACGCATTCTCAGAGACTTCCTGCATTATCCTTTTAGAGTTCTTTAACAACTCTAAGTTGCACTCCTTTCACAACCGTGAGAGCCTAAAACTACTAAGAAAACTACATATAGAGAATTTATATCTACTACTGTGACAAGAAACATTCATATACTCACAACATTCATGAACACAGAGTAAACATTCAAACACATTTAGAAAACTCATAGAACATACACACAAAAAACTCATAGGCAGGGAAATATTCTCTTTGTATTAAGATTGAATGTTATTTACACTGTGTACAAAGCTCGACTGCAACAGAGTGTTCAACTCTTTTTCCTCTCCTTAACATCTAAATATCTAATTTCTCTTTCCTATCTCTCATTACACTAATGTTAATTCTCAATACATTGATATTTTTACAGAAGAGGGGATCATCGATCCTTCCTCCGCCTACTCACATTAAATTACATTCAGTTGACATCTAGTCCGAATAGGATCTGGATCTACCTAATTGTCAGCCATTAAAGGAAAATCTACACTTGGTTTGTACAATGATAGTGGCTTAGATTTCGTTGAGCCTAAAAACATTAATTCACATTGAATTACATTTAAAATTTTAAATTTATCTCAGAAGTTGAGAGGACTAGCGCATCTCTCTTTGGGTTATGTTCCCTCCTAGTGAACTAATTATCTGGCTTGCTGATGTGTAGATGAGTTGGAGCGATTCTTCTGCATCATACTCCCATGCTGACAAAAATCCTGAGATCCTTCTCAAGGCTACCCTACTTCTACTGTTGAGATCCTCCAGGGTCCCAAACTTGAATGTAGTGTTGTCCATCTGCTCCTCTGCTATGTTTATGTTTTTTGTGTTGTCATGTTTCTCTTCCAGGTCCTCTTCTGTTCAACCTCTATCTATTCCTGACTTCATTCTTTTTTTATTCTAGCATCAATCTCCTTATATCCTATATTTATTTGTCGAGTTGGTCCACTATTTGTCTCTTGTCCTGCAGCCTGCTCTGATATTGCATCTTGTCTTCTTTCTGATTGAAGGGAAAATCATCCTGATCCCCCATGATGAATTTATTTCCTATGGAATTTTCTTTCCACTCCACTGTAGAATCCACTTCCATAACAATGTTATAGATTTGTTTCTTAGTCACTTCCTCTAATAGTTTAACTTCTGCCAGTTCCTCGTCTCTCATGTTATATCCTTGTGCCAGGGATGATTTTAAGAATGGAAATTTATTTTAAAATGTAGAAACCTTGGCAAATATTACTAATCCTTCATATGTCAACTATAAATGTTTGGCGATATTTTTTAAAAAATATTGAAATTTCTAAGTATTTTATATAGTTTTTATAAAATTTTGGTGATTTTTAAGGTAAAATAATGTTATCCTATATAATTTGGGAAAATCATTTTTAAAATAACGAATCTCATTTTGGAAAAACCATGGAAAATTAGCCCATGAGTTAAATTTTTCCCCTAAAATCATCCCTACCTTGCACTGGTACACGTCCAACTTCATCCAACTTCTCCTCATGATGGAATTTTTCTTCACTCTTCATGACCACATCTTTTTGGCAGTCTTCTTCTATCTATGTATTCCCTAACCAATCCTCCATCAATTTTATCTCCTTCTCCCAATGAGTGAGCATTTTATCAGAATTCTCCTCTTCCTTCATCTGTTGAGAAGATTTTATTGTCTTCTCCTTCTTCTCCTCCACGACAGTCTACACTAGTTTTCTATCTTCTCTTGCACCTGAAATACATGCACTGGCCTATACTAGGCTACTTGGTAGGAATATGTTGATTCCTCCAATCATCATAATGGATCTTCGATCATCCTCCTCTCATGCTAGAAATCCTTATTCGTACTGTCTGAAAGTCTCAAGGACTCAGATAGGAGTCCAGATCAATCTACAGTCCAGGAGGGCATAAGTGAAATTTCAGACAGTGCGCTTTTCTTTCTTTTGTATGGGCCATTCATACCTCCATATTCCCTATGCTTCTTGTTTCTTTTGCAACATCATCTTGTCGAACCTCTCTTCGGTATCCTTGAGCTCTATTTCCATCTCCTCCTTTCTCATATTCTTATGGTCTTCTCCTCGACCTTGTTTCTGGCCTTAAGTAGCGATATTTTCTTTGCTTTCCCTCCTGGCAAGTCTCTTAACTTGCACTTTCTCGTTGTGAGATAAATTTGGCCTCCAGTTCAACTTTTGGAACCTTCTCTGAGATTTTACCCTCCTACAAAGTGTAGGCACACACCGTGTGCTTGCTCCTTCTTTTGATCACTCCTTTCTCTTTGGTTGATGTACTCCAATTTCTCACCTCAAGATCTTCACATGCTCTTCTTTACCTCAAGAATGCAACTGTTGCTTCTCTTTTAGGCCACCTGGTTGTCTGTTGTCTTCTATACACTTGAGAATATTTCTTCACACATAAAGCATCAACACTATGTCGTTTCTCCTTTTCTTCTTATATATAGAAACAAATCAGCTCTAATACCACTTGATGCTATCAGATAAAAGCTTCTTCATTTCCTTCTATCTGTAGACAAAATCAAGCTATGATACCACCTAATGCATGCCCTCACCCCCTCCTCGGATCCGCACGATCTCTTGGTCCAGGATCGTTCGAGTTCAGAGCTCGATTATCTCTCGAGTCACTACTGAGCCCTTAAAAAAATTATCAGAGGTCCTAAGTCCTTCTTACCGAATGAAAAATTCATTTTTTGGGAGCCCTTGGATACTCACAAGTCCTTCAAGGGACCATGGGCTAAAAACTCCAACCTCATAATAATTTAGGACTTTGGAGCTCCCAGGCTTCAAGATTTTCAATGACACAATGGTTATAAGGATCAATGGTCCACAACACTCGTTGGAATATGTGGCGGGGAAACAATTTAGTAATTAGGGATTTGAAGATTCTTCTCACTCGAACACCGTATGCACCTGGAGAGCCGAACTCTGAACCAGATGGGATAGTTCCCAGTTCTTCCATATATCGATGAACTCTATCCACTTCACAACTCTGAACTTCAGAACTTTTCAAAGTGTTACACCTCAAATCCCTCGGAGTGTCGAATTGATGAACTCATCAAGGGCCACAATCAAAGGTCCACATGTCCACTCCAAGAGATGACTATGATCCTCACCGGGGCTCTGGCCTCTGGGAGTTCTCAACCCAAATTTATTTTTATATATGGCCTTTTGGAGCACCAAATATTTGAGTTTCATGATCTGGCACCATGTTCCTTGGGTGCCAACAGTTGGGATCCACTCTACGATTCAAAGCTTCAAGAGTATTCACACTTTAATGACTCTTTTCCAAGTTCCTCCGGAGTTCCAAGTATATGGACAATGAGATCTAGAACCACATGTCACTAGTGGCAATGACCATGATTTACTTCGACCTTTAGAGCGTCGAGAATCCTTGCTCCAAAAAACTTCACACCTCCATTTTCTCGAATATCTGGGCTTCCAGACTACCTTGTTTTGCTAACACATGTCCTTGTTTATGGATAGTCCCGATTCACTTCGGGCTTCGGGATTTCACGATAATTGTATCCTCTATGCCTAAATATGAAAAACCTCTAAATAGAGAAGTCCAAAAGTCCCTGTGGGTTAAAACCCGTACCCCTTACCTGGATCCAACAATTGTCCATCCTCATTCCCAGATCTGACAACTGAGATATGTTCTCCCTTCATGCGCCCTCCTCCTCTTGTCTCAGGGTTGATTCGACTAATCATTTTGAATCTTCCAATTGATCCAACCGATGTTGTAGCTCCACATCCATTGTGGCTGCGCTTTCCCTCCAACAAAGGATTTTTCAAGATTTCAAATTCTTTTCCTTTGAATCTCTTCTGAAAAACTGATTGTTGGGTCTCTTCTTGCATTGCACTTCCTGATCTTTTTTCAACACTTTAGATGAAGTGTGGGCACACACTTTCACTTCTCTCGCAGTGCAAGACTTGGACTGTTCGCCTGCGCACTCTTACACTTCCCTCCTAATCTTGATGCTTAAGGAAGTCTTATGTGCACACCTTGCACTTCTCTTAAAATAGGAACTTAAAAGGTCCCCCTCCTGTGTACACCTTGCAGAGACTCTATGCACACTTGAACTAACTCTACTGAGCATATAATTGCTCGAAATGCAAAGGGTTCAATCCATTTGTTCTCCAAATGATCTCTTGTTCTCTCCTGGCACTTTGTGCTCGTTCTCTTGAGATTCGACCAACACCTTAGCAGTGTGTTGGTTTTTTGTTGTCCTTGCACCATCTATCAGAGTGTTCATCAACTTTGATGTGCTCACATGGAAATCTCCTCACAAAACTCAAAGTAGACTTCTCGTACACTCCTTGCGCTAAATCCTGAGAGTGTTCAGTAACTATGGTATGCCCACCTGGTAATCTCCTCACATAACTCAAAGCAAAGTTCTCACACACTCCTTGTGCCTGCTCAATGAACTCCTTGCAGAGCCTCTTTTATACTTTACTAAGTGTAGGCACACTCCTTGTGCTCGCTCTGTGCACTCCTTTCACTATTCGATCTGATCTTGAGAATAGTTTTGGCGTGCCGACCTAGCATTCTTCTCACAAAAATATTGGACGTGCTCTTGTGCACTCTTTGAGCTGGCCTTTTAGAGTTATTTAACAACTCTAAGTTTCACTCCTTGCACATTCGTGAGAGCCCAAAACTACTAAGAAAACTACAAATAGAGAATTTTTATCTACTTCTGCAATAGGAAACATTTATATACTCACAAAATTCATGAACACACAGTAAACATTCAAACACATTCAAAAAACCCATAGAACATACACACAGAAAACTCATAGCCGATGAAATTTGCTCTTTGTATTAATATTGAATGTTATTCACATTGTGTACAAGGCTGGACTGCAATAGAGTCTTCATCTCTTTCTCCTCTCCTTTGCAGCTAACTCTCTAATTTATCTCTCCTATCTCTCATTGCACTAATGCTAATTCTCAATACATTGATCTTTTTACAAAAGAGGGGCTCCTCGAGCCTTCCTCCACCTACTCACATTAATCTACATTCAATTGAAATCTAGTTTGAATCGGATATAGATCCACCTAACTTTTAGCCATTAAAGGCAACTCTACACTTGGCCTATACAAAGACAATGGCTCGTCTTTTCTTGAACCTACAAACATAAATTCACATTGAATTATATTTAAAATTTTAAATTTATCTCAGAGAGAGGAATGAGACGTCTCTCTTTGGGTTCTGTTCCCTCCTAGTGCACTGATGCATTGTCTTGTTGATGCATAGATGAGTTGGAGCGATGCTCCTGCATCAAAAAACCCCATTTATTTTTATTTCGTAAATTCTTATTTTTGCATGGCCACATGGTGTACATTTAATATAATCGTTCAATATTGTTTATTTATATATTGTTTATTTTATTTATTCAATATGTATCTCTTTAATACATTTCCTTCATAACTATATTTATTTAAATATATTATATTAAAATTCTCCTCATAAGTGGGTAATTAAAAACAACTCTTAATCCACCAAGGGTTCATTGTAAGGACCTTTTGTAACTTGGGAATATTGAGGCTAAACTTTGGGGAGTCAGTATTAGAAACCCTTATGATTCAAACCGTTCATATTAATCAAAAAATATGGACCATGTGTCCTTATCTCTACAACATAGGTACTAATTGTTGGGGACTAGGGATTTAACACCCTTACTATGCAAACTCATGATATTAATCAAATGATATTGACTCTATGTCCTTGTCTCCATGACACAGGTACAATTTTTACATTCCATCATTAAATACTCCATATCTTTATCAATATTAGTCGAGACATGATTGTGAGAACACACCCATATGTTGGGAAGTTGGTAAGGTCTCACCCTATAGCTTGCACATAGACAACAACTCACATAGAGTAATTGATGCATTAATTAAATCATGCATTCCCTTTCACAAGTGATTTTTCGTATGTACCCTTCTCCCTTTGCATAGGTTTACTAGTTCACAACATTAGTATTCATTTCATGATTGAAGAATATATTTGTCATGCCGTATATGTTATTCAACTGAACGACTAGGAATATCAAATACATTATGTCAATCAATTACATTCCACATGTCATGTATATATAGAGAATTGTCATTAAAATATTCAATTAATCCTCATATTAACCTTGTAATCCTTCTCAAGGAAGAGTTAGGTGAGGAAGGGCATTACATACCTCTGCCCTTGGCGAAAAACTTGGTCCAAAGTTTGCACATAGTCATAAGAAATTGGTTCTATGCAAATCAATCATAAGTAAGGTCTCATCGTGATGTGCATCACAATGCATCATAATGATAATCTAAACAAATCAAGTGTAATGTCATATAATTAACTCAATCTGTATGTCTTTCTTTTCTTCCTTTTCAATCGATCTTATTCATCGATTCATCATGACTTTCGTGCATAAAACAATTAGGAAGAGTTGAGTGTTATCAAATAACATAATCCTAAAATCTAGGAAGATATACCATAAGTGATTAATTATACAAAGGTTATGTCATTATCCATGTAACAACTAGTCATCCCCATGACAACAATTCCATTTTCATCTCGTTCACATGGAACATTACATGCACACATACACAACACATAATATCTCATTATATTCAACCATACATAGATCCCCTCCAAGTTCAATTCATAACCACATCACAATCAATGAAAAACATAAACTAAATATTTTCCCAAGAACAACTAGCTACACTAAAACAAGAGCATACCACCCATAGAACCTATGCCCAATATTTTCATGATATACTAGACAAGGTTGGATAAACTCTTAGCATACAATAAATTGATACATCCTATTCAAGATATTGTTTGATATATAAGAACCCACTTACCCAACTCCATCACTATTGAGTTTTCATTTTGCATGTTAATTGTTACCTTTATCTATAATATCAATTATTAACTTCCCTTCTTGTTTCCATGGATTACCATCTCATTCTTATGAAATTTTAATATCACCAATTTGAAATAATTCCTATGTTAATTTCATAGAAAACATTAAAGATTCATTGATTCCTAAATCATGATTTACAAAATTACATATGACATACCATAAATAACATTTTCAATTTACCTAAATTAACTGATATATCATAGTATCCGGATATATCATAGTATCTGCATTCATATAGAGACAAACCATTCTTTCATTCCCTATCCTACTTGTTTTCACATTCCCATTAAATATTTTAATTCCACAAGCATTTTTGTTTTATTTTTTAATCTACTTTTGTACTTCACATATAGTCTTAAATCTACATTCGAATTTTAGATGTACAATTCAACAAGATAAAGTTAAATAAAAAACCTTGTTTTTCTTCTAATTCCATAACATGGGCCTTTCCTTAAGTCCCATAAATACCATTATGAAACTGTCCATAAGGATAACTAAAATGCACCCATGAATATTTCAACTGTAACTATATATCCATATCAACAAATGTAATTTAACCATCTCGCGAGGAAAATTTTCGGCCTTCAATATTTCTTATACAATCATTATTACTCCTCATAATCCTATAGTTCAACCACCCATAATATTAATTGAATTTTATCATTTATCTAAAATATAGTAGTTTATCTCAATAACATAGAATTTTTCTCCTTCAACCATTGTCGAAGGTATACTTGTTATTTCCACGCTTATCTACTACTAACATATGTGTGATTATAACTTTTATAATCATAAAACTACCCAATCCACTCAACATGATCCTTCCCAAATATACTGACCATTCTTTTAGCAATTTCCAAAAAAGAAGGTCCTCCTAATGTTGATCATAATATCATTATTATATTATACTATTATTTGAGATATTTGCTTAATTTCCTACCATTCCTTAACGAAATATATCTAAGGTAATTAATCATGCACACATGCATGAAGTAGAATATCATAAGTGATTGTTCTCACAATACAACTTCAATCATTAAATAATTAATAAAAATATTTGGTCCGGATTTTATGAGCAGAATGAAATGAATACAGATTATTAATAGGTACTTAACACAAAATAACAGAGGTATAGTAAAACTAGTTTTTCTATTCAATAACGAAATAAGCTGAAACTGTAAAATGCAGAGGAAACAAGCTTGCTAGAATGGTGGCGACTTATCTCTAAGAAGAGATGTGATGACAACGCGCATTCGCAAGAAGAATGTTATAATGAGGCTCTGAAGGCCTTTTAACAATAACAAAGAATTCCAAAAACCCTATACATCCAAAAACCTAACCCTAGGAGATGAAGCGCCCAAAAGTCATGTGGGCCCCGTTTGGGTAAGTTAGTACATCAACTTCCCGGGGTTGTAACTTTTGTATACGATCTCCATTTTAGGCATGTGATAGCCCGTTGGAAAGGTATCGTCGAGGATATTCATTTTGGGGGCTCAATCATGGATTTTCCTATCATTGAGGAGCTCGATCCAAAAAAACCTTCATTTAGGCCCTCAAAATGGCCCTAGAAGTTAAAACTGCTAAAAATAGTGAATTGCCAAAATTGTCAGAAAATTGTTTTGAGCCAGTTGGAAAAGGTGGGTGGCCACTGATATCCATATGGATCAATCCTCCCTCCTTAGGAAGCAATGGTCTCCATTGCGTTGAGGTTCCCCATCAGATGAGGAAATTTCTACTGAATTTGGCCCCGAGTGAGCCACTTGTCTTGGTGCAGGAGCTGCCCTGTTTTGACGACTCGATAAAAATGGATCCTTTGTTGTCGAGTGCCCTTGATCTATCTATACAATATATTATCATTGGATTCCTATTGTATGCTGTCAGGTTTGAGCTTTGTTGGTGTCAATTGTTCTGCTACTTCTGAGGTGTCCAATAATGGTGGGAAATAAGGGCAAAGGAGATCCATGTTGAACACTAGGTGCAGGCCAAGGAAAGGAGGAATGTTGAGCTCAAAAGAATTACCCCCCATGACCTTGGTGATAGCATAAGACCCATAACGAAGTGGGTGAAGCTTCCGATGGGGTCTTGTAAGACATTATTTCTGCAAGTGAAACCAAACTTTGTCGCCCACCTAAAACTTATGTAGCACCGGATGTTGATCATGGCGCTATTTGTACTTGTCATTGGACTTCTCTAGGATATCCTAAACCTATTGGCGGATGTGTTGGATCCACACAATGAACTGGGTGGATTTTTCATCTTCAGTTGGAGCAAGAGATGAGTCGGTCGAGGTGACCGCAAGGGGAAGTGCAACATCTATGGGACCCAATGGTTGGAATCCCAAC
>SNQJ01S0004140.1:127780-186316 GCA_010110895.2 Picea sitchensis
AGGGGAAGTGCAACATCTATGGGACCCAATGGTTGGAATCCCAACCCCACTTGAAAGAAGTTGTGGTTGGTTGAGCTATGAAGGGATCGGTTGTAGCTATGTTGGACATAGGGAAGGCTCTCATCCCATGTGCATGGGTGGTTTGAATTATACATGTGAATGATATGCACAATCATTCGATTTACAACCTCGGTTTAGCCATCTGTTTGGGGCTGGAAGGTTGTGGATTTGGTGAGCTTGGTTTCCAGCAGTGACTAGAGTCTCGACCAGAATGTGATGAGAAATCGACTATCTCGATGTGAGACAATGGTTTGCGGGATTCCAAAATGTGCCCAGACTCGTTCAAAGAAGAGCTTGGCAGTGGCCTCTGTTGTGATTCTCTTCTTGCAGACAACTAGAATCGCCATCTTAGAAAAGCGATCAACAACCACAAAAACAAAGTCATTTCCCTGGTTGGTGGACAGGAGGCCCAAAATGTAGTCCATTGAGATGGATGCCCATGTCCTGTCAGGAGTAGGAAGAGGGGTGTACATGTCTTGTTTCTTAGTGGTCGGTTTGGCAATAACACAGGTAGTGCAGGACCTGATATACTTCCTGACCTCTTGTCGAAGTTTTGTCCAATAGAAATGTTTATGTAGCATCGCCACTATATTTTCAATGTCGAATTGTCCTACCACCCAACTATAGTGGGCTTCCTAGATGAACTTCACTCTCTTACTTGATGGAACACATATATGGCCCAGATGACACAACAACCCATCCTAAAGATGGAAATTATCGACAACTGCGTTCGCACCCAACATTTGGTAGGTGGTGGCAAAGTTAGGGTCTATCTCAGAGATTTGGGGTCATCCATATGTCTCATGAATGCAAGAGTCTAGCACCGTGGTGAGTGTCATGACTGACATTCTGCTGAGGCAATCGACAACGCGATTGGTGCTTCATGTTTTATACTTGATGTTGAGGTCGAATTGTTGCAAGTATGTGGAACACTTTTGATGGCGGTCATTCTCCAATTTTCCCTGTGTCTGCATGAACTGTAGTGGCTTAGGATCAGTGTGTATGATTGTCTCCTTCCCAAGAATGTAATGTCTCCACTAGCGGAATGCTTGCACAATGAAGTACATTTCTATGTCGTAAGTAGGGTACTTACGGACAATATATGACAGTGTCTCACTATGATAGGCCATGGGGTGGTTGTGTTGAGTGAGAATGACACCCACAGTATAGTGTGAAGCCTCTGTCTCGATCTCAAAGGGATGTTGCAAGTCTGGTAGTGAAAGTACTGGGGTTGAGCACAAGCGTTGCTTCAAATCATCGAACGCTTGTTGTTGGGACCAGCCCCACACAAATTTCTCCTTATCACGACCCCTATTTATTTGGATGAGGGCCCATGCAATATGGGAGAAACCCAACACAAACCTGTTGTAGAAATTGGCAAGGCCCAAGAAGCTCTGAAGCTCAGTGAGTGTTGTTGGGGCTGGCCAGTCATGGATTACTTGGATCTTGGTTGGATCCACATGTACACCATGCTAATCAATGATGTAGCCTAGGTAATAGACCCTGTCCATGTTGAAGGATAATTTTTCCAAGTTGGAGTATAGCTTGTGTTGTCGCAGGGTGTGCAGAACCTGTTGAATACGTTGCAAGTGTTCGGCCCAAGTCTTGGTGTAAATTAGAATGTCATCCAGGTACACCACTACAAAAGTATTGGTGATTGGTCATAGGATATTTTCCATCATCCACATGAAAGTGGTTGGAGCATTTGTCAAACAAAAGGCCATGACCAACCATTCAAGAAGGCCTTCCTTTGACTTGAAGGTGGTCTTCCATACATCTGTTTGTTCTATATGTCTGTTCTATTGGGACCTTTGTGGTATCTTTCTTTATCTTTTCGACGTCCTTATTTTCTTATGGCTTGGACTGTTTGTTCTGATACTATCCATATTTTCTCTGTCCTTTGTTCATTGGGTTGGGGCCCCGCTTTCCTGTCTTTTGTTGTGAGGGTTTCCCAGGCCCAAATTACCATGTCTTTTGTTTGAGCTTTTGCTTGATTTTGACGACATATCAGTAGGCCGTGCCGAAGGATGAGATGTCGAGAAATTTCATTTCGGTCTGGATGTATCTATGTAGAGCACCGTGATACTTGAGCACCAGATGTCACTCTGAATCTTTGATACGCAACTTGGTGCGCAAGGTATTGAAGATATTTGTGAAATATGGCACTGTTTGGTTTCTTTCTTTCCGCGGTGTGGTGCATTTGGTATATAGGCCATCATAACTTCTGACAGGGTAGTATTGTTCCTTAATAACATCCCTGAAGGATTCCTAGGTGGTCATGAATGAAAATAATGAGGCTTCCTCTATTTCCTTTTGCTCATAGAAATTTTCCCACCAATCTTTGACATGGGGAATGGCTTTGAGGAGCGCAAAAGTAATATTTTCTCTATTCGAAAAGTTATGGACAAAAAAATACCCTTCTAGCAGATTCAACCACTTGTCTACAACATCTGCATCTATATGAACTTCAAATATAGGAATATCGAATTTTAATTGTACCTTGAAGGCGGTGGCGCCTCTGTTCGAAGAAGATGTGTCGCCTGTTGGTAGTCGTCGAAGGATTTGCACGAAACTATCCATCATCTCATTCCTCTATTGCATGAGGGCTTCCTCAATCAACAGTTTGAAAGGATATCCTATCCCGTCATCTTTCTTTTCTCCTTCCATGGGAGGTTTCTTGGGCATGCGAGAGCTTCTGTCCTCAAGAGAAACAAGCTCGAGACCCAACTCTTTGTACTTCGACCTCGTTGGGGACATGAATTAAGACGACAAGGAGCAGACCGCTCCGATACCAATAATCTGGATTTTATGAGTAGAATGAAATGAATACAGATTATTAACTTGTGCTTAACACAAAATAACAGAGGTACAGTAAAACTGGTTTTTCTATTCAATAACGAAATAAGCTGAAACTGTAAAATGTAGCAGAAACAAGATTGCTGGAATGGTGGTGGCTTATCTCTAAGAAGACATGTGACAACAGTGTGCATTCGCAAGAAGAAGGTTAAAATGAGGCTCTCAAGGCCTTTTTACAATAAGAAAGAATGCCAAAACCCCTAGACATCCAAAAACCTAACCCTAGGAGATGAAGTTCCCAAAAGTCATGTGGGCCCCGTTTGGGTAAGTTAGTACATCAACTTCCCAAGGTCGTAACTTTTGCATACGATTTATGTTTTAGGTGTGTGATAGCCCATTGGAAAGGTATCGTCAAGGAGATGAATTTAGGGGGATCAATCAATCATTTGGATATAAATGAGGATCTCTATCCGGAAAAACCTTCATTTAGGCCCTCAAAATAGCCCCAGAAGTTAAAACTGTTAAAAATAGTAAATTGCCAAAATTATCAAAAAATTGTTTTGAGCCAGTCGGAAAAGGTGGGTGGCCACCGATATCCATATAGATCAATCATACCTCCTTAGGAAGAAAGGGTCTCCATTGCGTTGAGGTCCCCCATCAGATGACGAAATTTTTGCTGAATTTGGCCCCGGGTGAGCCACTTGCCTTGGTGCAAGAGTTGCCCTACTTTGACGACTCCTTAAACCTAGATACTTTGTTGTCGAGTGCCCTTGATCTGTCTATCCACAATTTTATCATTGGATGCCTATTGTATGTAGTCGGGGTTTATCTTTGTTGGTGTCATTTCTTCTTCTACTTCTGAGGTGTCAAATAATGGTGGGAAATAAGGGTGAAGGAGATACATGTTGAAAACTGGGTGCACACCAAGGAAAGGAGGAATGTTGAGCTCAAAAGAATTATCCCCCATGGCCTTGGTGATAGTGTACAACCCATAACAGAGTGGGTGAATCTTCTGATGGGGTCCTGTAAGATGTTGTTTCTGCAAGTGCAACCAAATTTTGTCGCCCACCTGAAACTTATGCCGCACCCGATGTTGATCATGGCGTTGTTTGTACTTGTCATTGGACTTCTATAGGATATCTTGAACCTGTGGCAGATGTACTGGATCTGCTCAATGAACCGGGTGGATTTGTCAGCTTCAGTTGGAGCAGAAGATGAGTCGGTCGAGGTGACCGCAAGGGGAAGTGCAACATCTATGTTACCCAATGGTTGGAATCCCAACCCCACTTTAAAGGGGTTGTGGCCGGTTGAGCTATGCAGGGCTCGGTTGTAGCTATGCTAGACATAGGGAAGGCTCTCATCCCATGTGTGTGGGTGGTTTGAATTATACATGTGAAGGATATGCATAATCATTCGATTTACAACCTCAGTTTGGCCATCTGTCTGGGGGTGGAAGGTCATGGATTTTGTGAGCGGGGTGTCCAACAGTGACCAGAGGCTCGACCATAATGTGTTGAGAAATCAACTATCCTGATATGAGACAATGGTTTGTGGGATTCCAAAATGTACCTAGATTTGTTCAAAGAAGAGCTTGGCAGTGGCCTCTGTTGTTATGCTCTTCTTGCAGGCAACCATAATCGCCATCTTAGAAAAGAGATCAACAACCACAAAAACATAGTCATTTAACCGCTTGGTGGACGGGATGCCCAACATGTAGTCCATTGAGATGGACTCCCATGACCTGCCAGGAGTAGGAATAGGGGTGTACAAGCCCTATTTATTAGTGGTCGGTTTGGCAATAATGCAAGCAGTGCAGGACCTGATATACTTGGTGACCTCCTGTCAAAGTTTCAGCTAGTAGAAAAGTTTTTGTAGCATCTCCACAGTCTTTTCAATGCCCAAGTGTCCTTCCACCCGACAGTAGTGGGCTTCCCAGATTATCTTCGCTCGCTCACTTGATGGAACACAGATATGACCCAAACGACACAACAACCCATCCTGAAGATGGAAATTATTGACAATTGTGTTCGCACCCAACATTTGGTAGGTGGTGGCAAAGTCATGGTCTGTCTCATAGATTTGGGGCCATCCAGATGTCTCATGTCTTCAAGAGTCTAGCACCGTGGTGAGTTTCATGATTGGCGGTCTTCTGAGGCAATCAACAATGTGATTGGTGCTTCCTATTTTATACTTGATGTTGAGGTGGAATTGTTGCAAGTATGTGGACCACTTTTGATGGTGATCATTCTGCAATTTTCCCTGTGTCTGCATGAACTGCAGTGGCTTATGATTAGTGTGTATGACTGTCTCCTTCCCATGAATGTAATGTCTCCACTAGTGGCATGCTTTCACAATGGAGTACATTTCTTTGTCGCAAGTAGGGTACTTATAGACAGTATCTGACAGTGTCTCACTATGATAGGCCACGGGGTGGTCGTGCTGAGTGAGAACGACGCCCACAACATAGTCTAAAGCATTTGTCTCTATCTCAAAGGGATGTTGTAGGTCTGGTAGTCAAAGTATTGGGGTTGAGCATAGGGGTTGCTTCAAATCATCGAACTCTTGTGGTTGGGACTGGCCCCACGTAAAAATTTTCTTACCACCACCCCTGTTTATTTGGCTGAGGACCCATGCAATATGGGAGAAACCCAACACGAACCTATGGTAGAAATTGGCAAGGCCCAAGAAGCTCCAAAGCTCAGTGAGTGTTGTTGGGGCTGGCCAGTCATGGATGACTTGGATCTTTTCTAGATCCACATGTACACCATGTTGATCAGTGATGTATCCCAGGTAATGTACCCTGTCCATGCTGAAGGAGCATTTTTCCAAGTTCGCATATAGCTTGTGCTATCGCAGGGTGTGCAGAACCTACTAAATATGCTGCAAGTGTTCATCCCAAGTCTAGTTGTAAATTAGAATGTCATCCAGGTACACCACTACAAAAGTATTGGTGAACGGTTGCAGGATATTGTCCATCATCCTCATGAAAGTGGTTGGAGCATTTTTCAAACCAAAGGGCATGACCAACCATTCAAAAAGGCCTTCCTTTGAATTGAAGGTGGTCTTCCATACATCTGTCTGTTCTATAGGAACCTGGTGGTAGCCAGAATTTAGATCAATCTTACTGAAGTATTTGGCCCCCATGAGTTGATCAAGGAGGTCATCGATTCGGGGAATCAGGTACGGGTTTCTGAATGTGATTTTATTCAGAGCCCGGTAATCAATACAAAGTCGCCAGGTTCCATATTTCTTCTGTACTAGCACGATTGGGCTCCCGCAAGGTGATGAGATGCGGCAGATATGCCCCTTGTGGAGCAGTTCTTGGATCTGTCACTTGATCTCCTCATTCTCTAACAAAGAGATATGATAGACTGACGCATTCAACAGTGGTGCATCAGGGGTCAAATCAATGGGTTGCTTGACCTAACAGTGCAGAGGTAACCTTGTAGGCGAGGAGAAGATATCTGAGTATTCTTCCACAACCTTATCTACTTGCTTATGCTTGGTGGAGAGGTCAGACGCAGAGACCCTGGATGTGGCTGTGATTTTTCGCTTATTCTGAGAGAGAATCACGAAGAAGACAAACTTCCCTGTCTGAGAGATGATCTTCCTGCATTGCTTAGTAGAGATCAATGAAATAGCACTAGGTGGGATTGCCTCGGGTATCATGTACAATTTATTGTTCAAAGTAATAATAACACTACGAGGCCTAGACTCATATACATCATGACATTTCCATAAATAAGGTTGGCCCAAAAGAACATCACAAACATCGAGAGGAGAAACATCACACAATATTTTGTCTTTGAAGGGCTTGATGTCGTACGACAGTCAACACTATTGGTTGACGCGGAGATCGCTTCCTTGGTGGAGCCATCCAATGGTGTAGGGTTGTGGGTGTGACATTGTGGGCAGGGCCAACCACTTGGTGAACTTTGTTGAGATGAGGTTCTTCTGGATACCGCTATCAATGATGAAGTGTAGCAGGGTGCCTTTTACCCACATCTCTGAATGGAAGAGGAACTCTCCTTCTTCTGGCTCATCTGGTTCACCAGGCTGGAGTTTGGTGGTAGAAACGGTGGCACTAGGTTCCACATCAATGATCCATCTTCCCCTTTCTGGTTCTCGCTCAGAGTCAGAATCCACATATTATTTAGAGGCTTTCACTTCGGCCACCAGTGACTACTTTAAGTGACAGTCAGCGATGTTATGCCAAGGGCTCTTATGGAAGTCGCACCACTTCCTGATATCTTTCTTTGCCTTTCTGGTGTCCTTCTTTACTTACGGCTTGGACTGGTTGTACTGATACTGTCCATATTTTCTCTATCCTTTGTTCGGTGGGTTGGGGCCCCCCTTTCCTGGCTTTTGTTGTGAGGGGTTCCCAGGCCCAAATTGCACCGTCTTTTGTTTGAGCTTCTGCTCGATTTTGACGGCATATCGGTAGGCCGCGCCCAAGATGAAATGTCCAGAAATTCCATTTTGGTCTGGATGTATCTATGCAGAGCACCACGATACTTGAGAACCAGATGTCGCTTTGAATATTTGATACCCAACTTGTTGCCCAAGGTATGGAAGATATTTGTGAAATCTGGCACTACTTGGCATCTTTCTTGCCACAGTGTGGTCCATTTGGTATATAGGTTGTCATAACTTCTGACAGGGTAGTACTGTTCATTAATAGAATCCCTGAAGGATTCCCAGGTGTCCATGACTGAAAATAATGAGGTTTCCTCTATTTCCTTTTGCTCACAGAAAGTTTCCCACCAATCTTTGACACGAGGAATGACTTTGAGGAGTGCAAAAGTAATCTTTTCTCTATACGAAAAGTTATTGAGAGAAAAATACCCTTCTAGTACATTCCACCACTTGTCTACAACATCTACGTCTATATGACCTTCAAATATAGGAATACTAAAGTTTATTTGTACCTTGAAGGGGGCAGTGCCTCCATTCGAAGAAGATGTGTCGCTTGTTGGTAGTCGTCGAAGGATTTGCGTGAAACTATCCATCATCTCGTTCCTCTATTGCGTGAGGGATTCCTCAATAAATAGTTTGAAAGGATATCCTATCCCATCATATTTATTTTCTCCTACCATGGGAGGTCACTTGGGCGTGCGAGAGCTTCTTTCCTCAACAGAAACAATCTCGATACCCAACTCTTTGTAGTCCGACCTTGTTGGGGACATGCATTAAGACGACAAGGAGAAGACTGCTCTGATACCACTGATATGGATTTTATGAGAAGAATGAAATGAATACAGATTATTAACAGGTGCTTAACACAAAATAATATAGGCACAGTAAAATTGGTTTTTCTATTTAATAACGAAATAAGCTAAAACTCTAAAATGCAACGGAAACACGCTTGCTGGAATGGTGGTGACTTATCTCTGAGAAGAGATGTGATGACAACGTGCATTCTCAAGAAGAAGGTTACAATGAGGCTCTAAAGGCCTTTTCATAATAAGAAAGAATTCCAAAAACCCTATACATCCAAAAAGCTAACCCTAGGAGATGAAGCGCCCAAAAGTCATGTGGGCCCAGTTTGGGTAAGTTAGTACATCAACTTCTCGGGGTCGTAACGTTTGCATACGATCTCAGTTTTAGGCATGTGATAGCCCATTGGAAAGGTATCATCGAAGAGATTCATTTCGGGGGCTCAATAATACCTTTGAATATCATTGAGGAGATCGACCTTGAAAAACCTTCATTTAGGCCCTCCAAATGGCCCCGGAAGTTAAAACTGCTAAAAATAGTAAATTGCCAAAATTGTCATAAAACTGTTTTGAGCCAGTTGGAAAATGTGGGTTTTCCATCGATATCCATCTGGATCAATCCTCCCTCCTTAGTAAGCAATGTTCTCCATTTCATTGAGGTCCCCCATCAGATGAGGAATTTTTTGTTGAATTTGGCCCCGGGTGAGCCACTTGCCTTGGTGCAAGAGCTGCCCTGCTTTAACGACTCGATAAAGTTGGATCCTTTGTTGTCGAGTGCCCTTGATATGTATGTCCACAATATGATCATTAGATTCCTTTTTTATGCAGTCAGGGTTGAGATATGTTGGTGTTGTTCTGATACTTCTCAGGTGTCCAATAATGGTGGGAAATAAGGGCAAAGGAGATCCACATTGAACACTCGGTGTAGGCTAAGGAAAGGAGGAATGTTGAGCTCAAAATAATTATCCCCCATGGCCTTGGTGATACTATACAACCCATAACAGAGTGGGTGAAGCTTCTGATGGGGTCCTGTAAGGTTTTCTTTGTGCAAGTGCAACCAAACTTTGTCGCCCACCTGAAACTTATGCCACACCCGATGTTGATCATGGCATTGTTTGTACTTGCCATTGGACTTATCTAGGATATCCTGAACCTGTTGGTGGATGTGTTGGATCCGATCAATGAACCAGGTGGCTTTTTCAGCTTCAGTTGGAGTAGGAGATGAGTGATTCAAGGTGAATGCAAGGGGAAGTGCAACATCTATGGGACCCAATGGTTGGAATCCCAACCCCACTTGAAAGGGGTTGTGGTCGGTTGAGCTATGCAGTGCTCGGTTGTAGCTATGATGGATATAGGGAAGGCTCTCATCCCATGTGCATGGGTGCTTTGAATTATAAATGTGAAGGATATGCACAATCATTCGATTTACAACCTCGGCTTGGCCATCTGTCTGGGGGTTGAAGGCCATGGATTTGTTGAGCTTGGTGTCCAGAAGTGACCAGAGGCTCGACCAGAATGTGCTGAGAAATTGACTATCCCGATATGAGACAATGGTTTGTGGGATTCCAAAATGTATGAAGACTCGTTCAAAGAAGATATTGGCAGTGGTCTCTGCTGTGACGCTCTTCTTGCAGGCAACCAGAATTGCCATCTTAGAAAAGTGATCAACAACCACAAAAACACAGTCATTTCCTCGCTTGGTGGATGGGAGGCCTAACATGTAGTCCATTGAGATGGATTCCCATGGCCTGTCAGGAGTAGGAATAGGGGTGTACTGGCCTTGTTTCTTAGTGGTATGTTTGGCAGTAGTGCAGGCAGTGCAGGACCTGATATACTTGTTGACCTCATGTCAAAGTTTCGCCCAGTAAAAATGTTTCTCTAGCATCGCCACTGTCTTTTTGATGTCGAAGTGTCCTTCCACCCGACTGTAGTGGGCTTCCCAGATCAGTTTTTCTTTCTCCCATGATGGAACACAGATATGGCCCAGACAACACAACAACCCATCCTGAAGATGGAAATTATCGACAACTTCATTCGGACCTAACATTTCGTAGGTGGTGGTGAAGTTAGGGTCTATCTCATAGAGTTGGGCCCATCCATATATCTCATGAACGCAAGAGTCTAGCACCGTGGTGAGTGCCATGACTGGCGATCTACTGAGGCAATCAGGGATGCAATTGGTGCTTCCTGTTTTATACTTCATGTTGATGTGGAATTGTTGCAAGTATGTGGGCCACTTTTCATGGTGGTCATTCTGCAATTTTCCCTCTGTCTACATGAACTGTAGTGGCTTATGATCGATGTGTATGACTATCTCCTTCCCAAGAATGTAATGTCTCCACTAGCGGCATGCTTGCATAATGGAGTACATTTCTTTGTCATAAGTAGGGTACTTATGGACAGTATCTGATAGTGTCTCACTATGATAGGCCACAGGGTGGTCATGCTAAGTGAGAACGACACCCACAACATAGTCTGAACCATCTGTCTCGATCTCAAAGGGATGTTGCAGGTCTGGTAGTGAAAGTACTAGGGATAATCACAAGCGTTGCTTCAAATCATTGAACGCTTGTTGTTGGGACTAGCCCCACACATTTTTTTCCTTACCACCACCCCTGTTTATTTGGTTGAGGGCCGAAGCAATATGGGAGAAACCCAACACAAACCTGCGGTAGAAATTGGCAATGCCCAAGAAGCTCCGAAATTTAGTGAGTGTTGTTAGGGCTATCTAGTCACTGATGACTTGGATCTTGGATGGATCCACATGTATACCATGTTGATCAATGATGTAGCCCAGGTAATGGACCCTGTCCATGACAAAGGAGAATTTTTCCAAGTTATCTTATAGCTGGTGCTACCACAAGGTGTGCAGAACTTGCTAAATATGGTGCAAGTGTTCGTCCCAAGTCTTGTCGTAAATTAGAATTTCATCTAGGTACACCACTACAAAATTATTGGTGAATGGTCATAGGATATCGTCCATCATTCTCATGAAAGTGGTTGGAGCATTTGTAAAACCAAAGGGCATGACCAACCATTCAAAAAGGCCTTCGTTTGACTTGAAGGCGGTCTTCCATACATTCATTTGTTCTATCGGTACCTGGTGGTAGCCAGACTTCAGATCAATCTTACTAAAGTATTTGGCCCCCATGAGTTGATCAAGGAGGTCATCGATTCAGGGAATCAGGTATCAATTTTTGACTGTGATTTTATTCAGAGCCCGGTAATCAATGCAGAGTTTCCAGGTTCCATATTTCTTCTGTACCAGCACGATTGGGCTCCCACAAGGTGATGATTTGGGGCGAATGTGCCCCTTGTGGAGAATTTCTTGGATCTATCGCTTGATCTCCTCATTCTCTAACAAAGAGCGACGATAGAATAGCCCATTGGGAAATGGTCTGTCGAGGTTCAGATCGATGGGGTGCTTGACCTGAGAGTGCAAAGGTACCCCTGTAGGTGAGGAGAAGATATCCGAGTATTCTTCCACAACCTTATCTACTTGCTTCTGCTATGTGGAGAGGTCAGTTGCAGAGACCCTAGATGTGGCTATGATCTTTCTCTTATTCTGATAGAGAATCACGAAGAAGAAAAACTTCCCCATATGAGAGATGAACATCCTACATTTCTTAGCAGAGATCAAGGAAATATCACTAGGTGGGACTACCTCGGGTATCCTATACAATTTCCTGTTCAAAGTAATAATAACACTATGAGGCCTAGACTCGTATACAACATGACATTTACATAAATAAGGTTCGCCCAAACTAACATCACAAAATTCGAGAGGAGAAACATCACATAATATGTTGTCTTTGAAGGGATGATGTTGTATGACAGTCGACATTGTTGGTTGACACGGAGATCGCTTCCTTGGCGGAGCCATCCAATGGTGTAGGGTTGTGGGTGCAACTTTGTTTGCAAGGCCAGCCGCATGACAACCTCTACTAAGATGAGGTTCTTCTGGCTACCGCTATCAACGATGAAGTGCAGCAGGGTGCCTTTTACCCACATCTGTGAATGGAAGAGGTGCTCTCCTTATTCTGCCCCGGTTGGTTCACCAGGCTGGAGCTTGGTGGTAGCAACGGTGGAACTAGGTTCCATGTCAATGATCTATCTTCCCCTTTCTAGTTCTGGCTCAGAGTTAGAATCCACATCTGATTCATAGGCTTTCACTTCAGCCACCAGCGATTTCTTTTAGTGACAGTCAGCAGTGTTATGCCAAGGGTTCTTATGGAAGTCACACAACTTCCCGGTATCTTTCCTTGTCTTTCTGGTGTCCTTCTTTACTTGTGGCTTGGACTAGTTGTCCTGATACTGTCCATATTTTCTCTATCCTTTGTTCGGTGGGTTGGGGCCCCCTTTCCTGGATTTTCTTGCGAGGGATTCCTAGGCCCAAATTGTTGCATCTTTTGTTTGAGCTTCTGTACGATTTTGACGACATATCGATAGGCCATGCCCAAGGATGAGATGTCCAAAAATTCCATTTCAGTCTGGATATATTTATGTAGAGCACCGCGATACTTGAGCACCAGATGTAGCTCTGAATCTTTGATACCCAACTTGGTGCGCAAGGTATGGAATATATTTGTGAAATCTGGCACTGCTTGGTCTCTTTCTTGCCGTGGTGTGGTCCATTTGGTATACAAGTCATCATAACTTCTGACAGGGTAGTATTGTTCCTTAATAACATCCCTAAAGGATTCCCAGGTGGTTGTGACTGAAAATAATGAGGTTTCCTCCATTTCCTTTTTCTCATAGAAAGTTTCCCACCAATATTTGACATGGGGAATGGCTTTGAGGAGTACAAAAGTAATCTTTTTTCTATTCAAAAAGTTATGGACAGAAAAATACCCTTCTAGTAGATTCAACCACTTGTCTACAACATATGCATCTATCTGACCTTCAAATATAGGAATATCAAAGTTTATTTGTACCTTGAAGGGGGCGGCGCCTCCATTCGAAGAAGATGCATTGCATGTTGGTAGGCACCGAAGGATTTACATGAAACTATCCATCATCTCCTTCCTTTGTTGCATGAGGGCTTCCTCAATCAACAGTTTGAAAGGATCTCCTGTCCCGTCATCTTTCTTTTCTCTTTCCATGGGAGGTCGCTTGGGCATGCGAGAGCTTCTATCCTAAAGAGAAACAAGCTCAAGATCCAAATCTTTGTACTCCGACCTCGTTGGGGACATGCATTAAGATGACAAGGAGTAGACCACTCTGATGCCACTGATATGGATTTTATGAGAAGAACAAAATGAATACAGATTATTAACAAGTGCTTGGTGGTAGCAACGGTGGCACTGGGTTCCACATTAATGATCTATATTCCCCTTTCTGGTTTTGGCTCAGAGTCAAAATCCACATCTGATTCATATCCTTTCACTTCGGCCACCAGCGATTGCTTTTAGCGACAGTTAGCAGTGTTATGCCAAGGGCTCTTATGGAAGTCGCACAACTTCCCGGTATCTTTCCTTGTCTTTCTGGTGTCCTTATTTACTCGTGGATTGGACTAGTTGTCCTGATATTGTCCATATTTTCTCTATCCTTTGCTCAGTGGGTTGGGCCCCCCTTTCCTGTCTTTTCTTGTGAGGGATTCTCAAGCCCAAATTGCTGCGTCTTTTGTTTGAGCTTCTGCTCGATTTTGACATCATATCAGTTGGTCGCGCCCAAGGATGAGATGTCCAAAAATTCCATTTTGGTCTGGATATATCTATGCAGAGCACCACGATACTTGAGCACTAGATGTCACTCCGAATCTTTGATACCCAACTTGGTGCGCAAGGTATGGAATATATTTTTGAAATTTGGCACTGCTTGGTCTCTTTCTTGCCGCAGTGTGGTCCATTTGGTATACAGGTCATCATAACTTTCGACAGGGAAGTATTGTTCCTTAATAGCATCCTTGAAGGATTCGCAGGTGGTCATGACTGAAAATAATGAGGTTTCCTTTGTTTCCTTTTGCTCACAGAAATTTTCCCACCAATCTTTGACATGGGGAATGGATTTGGGGAGCACAAAAGTAATCTTTTCTCTATTCGAAAAGTTATGGATAGAAAAATACCCTTCTAGTAGATTCAACCACTTGTCTACAACATCTACATCTATCCGACCTTCAAATATAGGAATATAGAAGTTTATTTGTACCTTGAAGGGGGCGACACCTCCGTTTGAAGAAGATGCATCGCATGTTGGTAGCCGCCGAAGGATTTGCATGAAACTATCCATCATCTCATTCATTTGTTGCATGAGGGCTTCCTCAATCAACAATTTGAAAGGATCTCTTGTCCTGCCATCTTTCTTTTCTCCTTCCATGGGAGGTCGCTTGGGTATGTGATAGCTTCTGTCCTCAAGAGAAATAAGCTCGAGATCCAACTCTTTGTACTCTGACCTCGTTGGGGACATGCATTAAGACGACAAGGAGAAGACTGCTCTGATACCACTGATATGGATTTTATGAGAAGAACGAAATGAATACAGATTATTAACAGGTGCTTAACAAAAAATAATAGAGGTACAGTGAAACTAGTTTTTCTATTCAATAACGAAATAAGTTGAAACTGTAAAATGCAGCGAAAACAAGCTTGTTGGAATGGTGGCGGCTTATCTTTGAGAAGAGATGTGATGACAGCGGGCATTCACAAGAAGAAGGTTACAATGAGGCTCTGATGGAATTTTTACAATAATAAATAATTTCAAAAAACATAGACATCCAAAAACATAACCCTAGGAGATGAAGTGCCCAAACGTGGTGTGGGCCCCGTTTGGGTAAGTTAGTACATCAACTTCCCGGGGTCGTAAATTTTGCATACGATCTCCGTTTTAGGTGTGTGATAGCCCGTTGGAAAGGTATTGTTGAGGAGATTCATTTTGGGGGCTCAATAATGGCATTATAAATAATTGAGGAGCTGTATCCCAAAAAAATATTCATTTAGGCCCTCAAAATGACCCCAGAAGTTAAAACTACTAAAAATAGTAAATTGCCAAAATTGTCAGAAAATTGTTTTGAGCCAGTTGGAAACGGTGGGTGGCCACCAATATCCATCTGGATCAATGTTCCAAGTCATTCTTCCTACATTTAGATTATAATTTTAAAGGAATATCAACATAAAACTTTAGCATCCAACTTGTAATCACTGAAAAATCATCTGCAACATTGCACACAATGGTTGAAGAAAAAAATTAATTAGAGCAGCAATTAGTCCACGTACAACACCAAAATGCATCCAAAAGGAAAAAAAATTGTATACTTGGGTCAAAAATCAAACTGCACAAATTCACCAAAGGAAGCATGCACAGAGTGTGCATAATGCGCATGATAACACGGGCCTCAATGGACACTGTGTGCAAGATGCACGACTTTCTATGATAAAAGTCACACACTTCTATGAAAAATGCATTTATAGATCTTGTTGGCCCCTCAACCACTTCTATTCCGACCCTCAACATGAGTTGACACTCATATCTGAGCGTAATCTAGCTTGGAGGTTGGTGCAGGGTTAGGAAGTGCCCTTAAAGGCCCCTTGTTCACACTGTGAACCAATTATATATTTCCATGAATGGATGCTATAAATATGTGCCATGGGTTTTCTAAGAAAACAAGATCTTCCAGGTCTTGTTATGTTGCAAGAATTCTTCTTTGAGAATCCTCTTTTCTCTTTGAATCATTCAAGAACCATTGCAATAGGCCATTCCACTCACCTCTTAAGGGAATATGAATTGATTTCTTCACCATTATCATTTCTTCCATTGTATGAAGAGAAGATCTATCAATTATGGAACTCAAGAGACCTCCCAAGGAGGAAGAGGGGACTGATAAGTCCCTTCTTTCTCTATGGTGTTTAGCCTATCAATCTATTGATCCATTGGTAGCTATATGTTGGTAATTTTTTTATTTTCATGGTTCTATTTCTTCAAGCTTCTCTAACATTTATTTCTTGGTTGTCTTTAGTTGTATTTTTTTTTTTTCATGTGTATTTGGTTAATATAATAAACTCACAAACTTATATATTGTTTATATGGCTTAACTAAGCATGCAAGTGTTGTGTTTTTTCTCACCCAAGTGACAAAACCAACACAAAAAATCGGAGACCATACAGAGGATCGATATCAAATTCCTCCCTATTTAAGTCTTGAGAGAACTTCATTTTTATTGTTTTGACATGCAGGTACCAAAACTGGCCTAGACCAACCTACCAAAGTCACAATTAAGAGCCGAGGTAGGAGTATTTCCCTTGGAAATTTCCTCCCCGACGCGTGACAGGAAGTGAACGGATTTCAAGGCCCACAGAAGTGCACTCTGTGCACTATGCATGAAACATGCTTCATTACTTTGCACATTGCGCACCCTCTGCGCGCCTGTCATAACTATATCCTGCGCATAAGTCCAATTATTTCAAATTCTAAGGGTTTTTATGAATTGTTTGAGGGCCCCTAACCTTCAAATTTTTATTTTCCCTCACTTTGTAAGGAAACTACACTCCACTTAGAGTCCTTTATCATAAGAAAGGTTATCTAACATAAGCACATAGGGGTAAAAATAATCATAAATTTTTCTATTTCCTTTGTTGCCACTTGGGTGGCTCATTTGGCTTGTAAAATTTTGAGTAGAATTTATTGCTTTCATATACAATCACTTAATTTGGGACTAGAAGCTAATTTCAACCCTCGAGTATTCTCTTCCCCTGCACCCTAGTGTTATATCGAGAATTATAAAAGGTGGTTGAAAGGACATTTAATCTCCCTTAACAAAACCTTTAGGAGAGGACAAAGCCCCCATATCGTTCCTCTTAGTTTAGGAAATCATCTTAAAGATTTGTAAGGGCCCATACATGCCCACATGTTTGCAATCTTAGGATATTTTCTAAAATCTTTCTTAGTTTATACGACACTCTGGGAAAGTTAAAAGATCAAGTAACAGGACCATACATGCCCACATGTTTGAAATTCTAGGATAGTTTTTCAAAAGCTTTCTTAGTGTAAATAAAATTCTAGGGAGTTTAAAGGATTAAGTAAGGACCCATATGTCCAAATTGCTAGTTATTTAGGGCTTTAAATATTCCACAAGGTTGTACCAAAGACACATAGTGAGCTAGGTAAGAATATTTGTAAGGACCACATAAAGTCCACATGCTGCAATCTCACACTTAAAATTATTAAAAAAAAATTACACACTTTTCACTTTCTTTCACACAAAGCCACTCACACACATAATTTATATTAGAATAGTGGAGGTCGAAGTAGGATTTCTTCAAAGGAATTCTAAAATATCTGACTACTTCTTTGGAAATCATCCACACCCATTTAATTTAAACGAGATTGGTTGACAACCCCAATCTCTGAGCCCGCCAGATCTAAAACATTTCTATAAACGCACTAAATTTTCCTCCACGGGACGTGCCAAAAGAATTTGTTGGTCTAAGTAGGATCTCAGGGGTAGGAATCCAAATAACCCCCTGTTATCAGGTTCTCACATTTTGAAACTCTAGAATATTAGAGTAGGGATCCTTAAAATTCTCCAAGTCAAGTGTTCCTACACCATAAGGCATGGAGATACCTGTGAAGGGTCGAAGGCTTAGGTTCGATTGTTCTGCACATCCCTCCTTGATTCACCCAACTGTTGTCAGGGAATTCATCTCGTGACCCATTTATGAGGCCAAAAATCTAAATCTCGCACTTTGACCGAGGTACTTAGTTGTCAAATTTAGGATATCTACACAAGTGGCGGTTGTGGGCTGCAATCGCACCTTGGTTGGATTTTGTGTGTCTATTGGGAAATATCGCTAGCTCTTTCGGGATATACACCCTCTACCGCTCGTTATAACTGAATACTTCAACCTTCACTAGTCCCTCTTCTGGTGGCTTCATACCCCACTGTTGAGTACTATTGGAAGACCCGGTGCTAAACTGAGAGGAAGTAAAATAATTCTTTTAGGAAACGATCTTTTGTTTTTTGCTATTGTTCCCCCATGTGAACAAAATCCACCGATCCACATGATTTTTTATTTTACAATTGATTTATGTATGATATTCATTTGATTACATGAAATTGTGAGTTATACTATGTTGTGAAAGTCAAAAATATAAAATCAATTGTTCATTTATTTCTCTTATCACCATTTTCACACATTCACGTTTCTAGTCGGAACCATAGGGGACCCACAGAATCCTTGTCATTCTAGACGCTTTCATAATCTTCCTCCTATTGTAGGAGGGATTCCTAGTCTTGACAACTCACCAACTGAAGCACCTCACACCCCCATGAGTGCTACTATTTTGGGATCATCTATCCTTGGTTCCACTTTTCTTGCATCAAATACCCAAGCTCATCCATTTGTTGGTTCTCCTTCACAAGAAGGTGGGATTCAAGATTCTTCCCAAGGAATAAGTACACACCCACTAAATCCATCTCAAGGGACATGTCCATTACCTACACACACGATGGTTGGAACTAATCCTCCACCAAATATCCCTATGCCAAAATTGGCATCCCTCAACATTATTGATTTAACCAAACTCATGAATCATCCCATTTTGCATCATGCTACTTGGCCCAATATGCCTACCAAGTTACCTTTAGACATTCCAAAGTTTGAAGGAAAACCAGGGGAAGATGTTGCCAACCGTATTACGACCTTCCACTTATGGTTCTCTTCAAACAACATCATGGATGATTCCATCCACTTAAGGTTATTTCAAAGGACCCTCACTGGTTCATCAGCCAAATGGTATGTGGATGAAAAATCTGGGTCCCATGTGACCTTTGAATCATTGGCCAAGGCCTTTTGTCCTTTTTTCAACTACCAATTCGTCATGATACTAGCTTAGAAATTATATCTCAGTTCAAACAAAACCACTTCTATCCATATAGCTGACCACATCCATGAATGGTGTCGGTGACGTGGTTTGTGTAAAGAGGAAACCACCAAAAAACAACGTCTTGATTGGTTTTTTAAATCACTCGTCTCTGTTATTGCCAAGGATGTAGCATCCAATTTTCCTCAATCAGAAGAGGAGGCCATTAGTAAGGCCCAACATTTTGACCTCATCTATGTTCAATTAGGTTACTTGTACAAAATATTTCGCGATGCACCTAGGCCCCTACGATTTGGCCAGGAAGAACCTAGGATATCCCATGTTGCATATGGGTTGATTGTTTCTATGACCCATATCAACACATACGGCCACCCATCACCCACTTATGGTGCCCATCAATATCCACAACCATATGGAGGGGCGTCTTATTACCCTCTTCCCACTCATCAACAATCATATCCTATTGGCCCATCTAAAATGTTGGGGGCACCCCCACCAGCACCCATGATGCATCTGATCTCTCAACCAAGTACGATTTCACCCCAAACCCCTACATATACTCCAAATAGTGGTGCAAGTACTTCAAATTCCTACACACCATATGGATCGTCTCCACACAAAAAATCCATATTTTCCATTTCTTGGTCCCCCAGAGCCATTGGCTCTGCCACCACAACAACCGTATGATGGCGTTAATGTTTTTCAACCCTCTCCCATTCAACAAGTTCACACTTTTGAACAATTGAACATGGAAAATATGACCCATCATTTGAATAATGCCAAGAAGAAAGGGAAAAATCGAAACAATAACAACTCGGGGCCAGGAGGGAATAACCCGCAACAACATCGTCCTGCTGGGGGAAACCAAAACCAAGGCAACCAAAACCTCCAAGGGGGAAACAATAATAGTCAACCATGACAAGGGAAGAACAATAATCTCATAACTAACTTCCCTTGCACTCTATGTGGAGAGTATGGAAATTATACACACCATTGCCCCCAAATTTCTGACTTCAAATAGATGAAAGAATCCATGAACATGCAATGCCCTCTAGTATCACCTACCCCTCAGTAGGCCCCATAAATTTCTTTCCAACCACCACCTTCGACTATTTTGAAAAACCCTATTCCACACCAAGGTGTGATGAATACCCAACAAGAGATAATCCCGACCCCACAACAAATGGGGAAATATCAAAAACCAGGTCCCAATCAACTTGGAAATCCAACCGATAGCAATATCCTCCTTACCAATGAATAAAATATTCTTCTTCAAACACATGATCATCAATACAGTATTCCCCATGAATCTACCCTAACCACCTCATAAGCAAATCCACCTACAACTAGACGACCATTTATGATCCCCCTCCCTAACATTGAACCAAACCCTCATATACACCGTATGTTGTAACAACGAAATGTACATAACCCTCATGGTAGGGAAACACATAACTACAGTCTAGTCAACAAATTATCATAGTCTCCTATAGCCATGTCAGTATTGGAGGTCCTCCAAACCCGTCCATCTCAGCGAAAATCCTTGCTTTCTAGAGTGAGCTGATACTCTAGAGATTAAAATAAAATTTCATGAAATAAAATAAAATAAAAAGCTACCAGGATGGGGAGGCGTGGTTCAGAGATTAAAATAAAATTTTGTGATTGGATAACCTATGAGATTTAAATAATGAAGCATAAATTTTGTAATTGAGAGTTGGAAGGTCTTGTCACGATTCAATCCATCATGACCATAGGAACATTACAAAACTGACATTTCCATTTCTGGTCACCAAGAGAGGGTAGTGGGCTTCAGTCTTCTCAAATAAAGGACAAGAGGTCTCATCACGAGCCAAATTTCTCATCTCCATGGATTTATGCGGATGACGTTGCTTACTAACTAGTCACCAAGCCAGAGCAGTGACTTTCAGTTAGTCACCAAAATGTTAAAACAATAAAACTTAATAATTCCAAGAATGATACACCATGTGTGCTTAAACTACTAGATGAAATCAAGGCGATCAAATAAGTTAAAATGTAACCCTATCTAGGATATGAATGCATGTTGGTTGTAGCGGCCCTGACTATGGTATTGAAGTCCTCTTCTTAAAACTGTCATGACCCATTGGTGAAACAATAGTTCCCATTTTAATTCTTTACAAGATATTTCCCCTCAATTCATGAACTATGGTAACATCAATATATATATGTCTGCAGAGCTAATATCAATACTATATAGACCAAACAAGGGATTTTCTTAAGGAGATTTGACGATATGATAGCTTGGTACGTCTTACTATAATTCCTCATAATGATATGTTTTGAATCAATGCAGAGATAATTGATTTTCCCAATGAGTTGCCATTTGTTGGTTTCCCACAACAACCCCCTTGTTTTTCTTTAATCAAAATCTAGGGTCCCTCTAAATTTTACTTGGATTCTTCGTTTGTTTCCCTTTGACTTGATTGGATTGGTATTGGTTTTCTTTGTTTCAAGGTTGGTTTGAGTTTATATTATTTTCTTTTGTTTGGTTTGAATTTCATGAAATTCAAATGCCATTTCGTTTTTCTTTCTATAGAGTTTTCATGTTGATGGACCAACTTCATAATTTGGGAGTTTTTTATAACCTCTTCCTTATTGAATTTATCTTCTATGAGAATGTCACGGTTGAAGACATGGATTAATAAAAATAATTTTACAGGAATAAATCTTATTGTGACACATATTTTCTATGACATTTGTTCACATTTGAACAATTTTGAATGAAGGAGAGACAAGCATATAAATCTTAATTTAAACGAAAACATTAATTTCTATCAACTATTTACTTTCATTTAAATTATAATTATTTTTTCATCTTTGCTCATTAGCAAGTTTGACTATTTTGAATAATGGGTTCAATACTTTATCAAATAATATCTTGGTTGGTTTCTCATTCTCACAAAATCATTTGGTGGGTTTAATTAATTAAGTTCTTTTGTCATTTTGCATCTCATTTCAAAAAAAAAATTAAAAAAAAAATAAAAATTATCTATCATTTGTTTGATTTTGTGGAAACCCAAAATTCATATTTTTCTCCTCTCGATCAACTTGAAGCTTCTAGAATTTTAAGATTATAATTGAAAGGAAAATATAACCAATATTTGTTTACAACTTATAGTTATTTTTTAGTTTAAATTCATTTTAATTTTATTGTTCTAGATTTTGTTTTATTCACAATTTTTATATTTAGGTTCTTGAATTGGATTATTTTTTTTTCACAGGTTTATATTATAAGATATTTGGTACGGATACGATCATGGATTAATTTTCTTTTCTAAATACATTGGATTGCTGCAAATAATTTATGAGCAACAATAGATCAGATTTGGAAATGCGTTCAAGAATAGACATACATTTTTGCAGGACTGATTGCAACTAAACCGTGAAGAATCTCAATAAATGGATGAAAAATCATCTACATAATGGACCCATTTAGCTTACTTGCGAGATTTTTTCCAAAAAAATGCATGATTTGAGAGATAATTGTGTTTCTTTACAAGGAATGTTTCAGGTGGCAGAAATTGTTAGTGATGCCCAAACTATTCATTCTTTGAATAAATATATGAGAAAGTTCAGAGAAAAGGGAGATTGGAGAAATTCAGAGGAGTATTTTTAATCCTTTCTTTTGTATATGATTTATTCTATAAACTTTTTCTTTTCAAAAGGAGTAATAGATGGCTGGAATTTTTGGGAGAATCGACCAGTATTTTCGAAGAAGAATATGAAATTCTAGATTGTTTAATGGTTTGTCGTATGAGTAAAAGGGTTTTGTTTTCATTATAATATATTTGATTATGATTCATATTCTTTGATTAATTTATTATGCATTGATTTAAATTAACTTTAGTCTGTTTTATCAATACATGGTTAATTGCTATCATTTATGTATTAATTTGTTCAATATTTAAGAGCCTATTATCATAATTATATTTTTTTTGGTAATTGTATTATTTTGATACAAATCTTGTATTATATTGAGTTTATTCATGTAATTTGGATTTGTAAAGATATAATTGTTCAATTCATATTTTTCTTATTGTCCATCCTTATAGGTGACATTATTGTATTCCCTTAACTTCTCGATGGGGCTTTTGGATTTCCCATAAGTGGATCGGAACCAATAGATTAATTCCCCCCAAGTAGACAAGATGTTAGGAGGAAGATCAAATAAATCAGTCGCAACCTTTCCTTCCAAGGAATTGACGAACAAGCACATGCAAGTGTCATTGTCGTTGGCCTCTATGTTATGAAAAGCATTAGAAAACGTCACCAGGTCTTTGTTTGTACTGAAAATGCTATTTCCTAAAAACTTAGGCAAATTCTTTTTAAACTTAGGAAGTGGATGAGTAGCAGGTGTTAGGTTAAGAGGAGAGGACACATGCCACAGTGTGGTTGTGGCATCTTCATCGAATTGGAAAAGCCCATACTTTTTGATGACTTTGGTGGGGTTTCTAGTGGATTGGATAGGGATATGGTGGCTATATAAGATACCGATCACTGATGATGATGACGATTGAGAAGATAGAGCACTTTGAGTGCCACCAGATCCACCACTAGATGCCATCTTGCAGATAATATATGAGGGAAAGAAAGACGAGCTGGATGAATAAGATAAAGTTCTCCTTAGAGAAATTTGTTGGACAGATAACACAATGTTCCTTCTTCCTATTTCAGCAATAGCATTGATTTCAGGTGACAAGCCTCTTCTTCTTCTAGAAGCACGAGAATCTAAGGACATGAAAGAAAGGCCAAAACTGAAGAGAAGGAAGGTTACTGCTGAATTCTAGGTTGTCTATGTCTAGCTTCCAATTATTCTTGAGCACTAATATCTCTTTCAATTGCTGCCCAAGAATGGTTAAGTTCATCATAGGAGTTGGCAGTGTCTAAGATGGTGTTAAATAGATTCAAAGAAATGTTTGTTTGATCTTGGAGGTCGGGCTCAATGTTGGGCTACCTTGCAACAAGAACAATCATTAATAGAAAAGCAGTCAAAGACTGAATTTCAAAAAAAGAAAGATGTATTGATGAAAATCGAATATAAAAATTATCCAGAGAGATATCGAAGATCTCCCCAGTATGGTCTCCGAAATAAATGTCGAGGAAAAGATATGAAATGATTTTACTCAAGAATTTTCAGATTCTTCCTGGCTGAAGAAAAATAGACAGGGATATCACCCTATGTTTATAGCCAACAAAAATAACTTCTTAACTCACATGTATTAATTACAAGTGCTTAGGCTAGTCTTTTATCAATAAAATCTTGTTCGAAATTGACTTTTTATGTCATTTTCTGAATATAACAGTTGCTGAAATAAATGCAAAGACAGAAGTAAAGACAAAAATATGATAATCAAGATAGATGAGACATAAAGAAATCCTTTATTTCATTTCCAACTCATCAAAGAGTCATTTTCTTTACAAAATCTCATATAAAAATCTTGGACCAAAGTCAAACTTAGACATCCCCGATGGAACATACAAAAGGAACTTTGACAGAAAACCAAAAATGAACTCTAAAATCTGGATCATCTTGCCACATATCACTGTCCACTCAACTCTAAACAATAGCCTTTGTCAATCATGAAAACTAATTCACAAACAAACAAGTCTACACAAACTATAAAAGATAGATCAACACCTTTGAAAAACAAGTGTCTGGATGATGTGATTCAACCCTGAATATTGTTGTCTACAATAAGAACCCGCTATCATAAAAGGGATTTAGGCTTTTGATGAATATAGGAATGAATGAAAACTGAACTATCTCAACATAAACTCAAAGAGAAAACCTTAGTATGCTTATGCTTCTAGCCTCCGTTGCTCCTCCCTTTCCTTTTGATTTAAAGAAATTAGAATTGGTTGAAGTAGTTGAACCAACTCATTAGTTAAGTTAATTAAAAGATTCATCCAACTTTTATTTAGGGGAAAAGTACTAATATTAATAAGGGTTATAATTAGATAATAACTAGTAGGTGGGACCGCTTGTGACCCCCATCAGCTTATGATAATCATACCATAACTATTAATTAAGCAAATCACACCTTCTTGTGACTCTCATCCAGATATTCACATTTGTTAATTTAGCTCATGATATTTTGAATAATTTTCAAAAAACCATTACTCATATATCCACAATAAAACATACTGTCCAAACATTCCTAAAGTCAACTGCCACCAATAATAGAAAAAATAAAACTCAAAAACCATATTTTCCATTTTGTGAGGCCATCTTTCCTTTACTGATCATTTGAGAATAGTCGTCCTTCCAATGCAAGTGGAAGGACATATATTTACCATAATTATCCGAAGATGCAGAAGGGACAGTGGCATCCTCCTCTTTGACAGAGGCATAACAGGATTTTGTTCTTAGCCTTTTATTTGAATAGCTCACCCCTGCATGTGTGATTGATTAGAAAATGATATTTTAATTAACCATACATGATAACTCTTTTAAAATATGAAATGGATTTTGGCTCAACAATATATTAGACTCATGCAATCCAATCCATACAAATTGTTTTACTGTTTATCAATGAGCAGGGGGTGAAAAATGGTTCTGGGATATGGGAGGGGTTTGCATTGAGCGAAACATGATATAATGAGGTGTAAAAGAACATGGTTAATTCTCAATTATAACAACAATCAACTCTGAATCAAACCAATAAAACATCACTATAATCCAAACAAGACACTACCACTTTCAACTGCTTTAACACCAAAATTCTCTTGACTGTAATCAATCTTAGAATAGGGAGTGACAAATGAATATGGGAAGGCGAAGGGATTTGTAATTAGCGGAAAATGAAATAATGGAAGGGAAAAGAATGATTATTGTTCATAAAATTAATCAAGGGATCCATAAAACATTTTGTGAAAGGAGATGCACTAGTCAATGATCATTGTGACCGAATAACAATTACTGTGTATTTAATTAGTTCAATTTGCATAATCAAATGTCCAACACAGTACCATCTCAAGACAATATGCATTCCAGACAATCTGTAAAGGAGTTATGTTCTTTTCATTTATATACTTTGCATCTTATAAAAAATTTCAAATAGTAACCATTCCCACTCCGCTAACCATCAAAATCAACCACTGCCCACACGTTACTTCAATCAAGAAATATACTCAAAGTCATGTTTCCAAAATTAACAATGAAGTCACACTATCACTGCCATCAGGCCTATCATTTAGGATGCAATGACATTCATTAAACATATATGGGGCCAGTAAATCCAATAATCCAGATTAAATTGCAAAATCTGAATTGACATCTAAATAGACAGACAATAGTCACCCTTCCAACATAAGCTATGCACAGAAAAATTCAATCATTCAAGTTTAATTCTGTCACTGTATAGGCCCAATCCCATGTGACTCTAAAAGTCGGGCCATTTGAGTGACAAAAAATCCAAGTGTGTCCTCAAGTAAAACATCATAACAACCGTGTAAGTTTGATTGTTATTGACTATCAATATCTCGTAGGAGTGTCACCGTGTCATAACTGATCCAACATCTTAATTCCGACTAAACTAAAAAATGACAAAAAATGAAATCCAGCAGAAAAAAATTGCAGAAAATGAAAATAGAAGAAATAAAGTGAAAGAAAGGTAAAAACAATAGGAAATTATTAAAACAAAAAAAACAAAAATCAACTACCGTAAGCAGGAAAAGAAAAAAAATAGTGAAAAATGAAACATAGCTATATTACTAAAATACAGAAAATCCAGACAGCGTTAGAGATTTTCAAGTTGGTTCCATGTAATGCTTTATGTGAGAACCGTTAGTGTTGTAGGAAAAAAATCTCTCATGTAAGTCTTTTAGAATGTAAGAATTGGTACCTAAGACAAAATCGATCTTGAAAGGACCTAGCCATAATTTCTAAAATTTTGAATGTCTTCCCTTATCAGCGTAAGCTGAATCCCATAGCAATACCTTTTCATTTACCTTGAACTTGACAGTCTTGACACTCTTGTTGAAATACTTCTTAACAGTTTGTTGTCTCCTTTTAATATTATCCAAGGAAAACATCCTTTGCTCTTCCAAAGTTGGTAGTGCATTTACCCTTTGCGAAACATTTGAAGAATTTAACTCTTAGATCTGTAGAAACAACCTTAAGGAAGAAAGTTCCAACTCTATTGGAAAGAGGGATTCTTGAACATAAACAAGATGAAAATGGTTACAACCAGTGCTGACCTTGGAGGTAGTTCGATCTTCCCAAAGGGCATAGGTGAGGAGAGTATGCCACTGATGAGGCTTATCTTCAATGAGCCTTTTGACAATTCTTACCAGATTTTTGTTGGTAGATTCAGCCTGCTCGTTTCCTTGGGGGTAAGAAGCTGATGAGGTGAAAATATTAACCCCCAACATGGCTATAAATTGAGTCATCTTAGAAGAAATGAAAGCGGGGCCATTGTCTATAATAATTTCTAATGGAAGACCAAATCTAGAAAAAATATTATTTAAAGGAAAGAAATTACCTGATCGTTTGTGGAATTCTTAAGTGGGAAAAATTCAACCCATTTTGTAAAATAGTCCGTGGTTGTCAAAATAAAAACTTGTCTGGCTAAAGAAGGGGGATTAATAGGACCAATAAAATCCAATCCCCACTTTGAAAAGGGAAAATCTAGCAGGACAGGTTGTAATGGCATGGTTGAAAGGAGTTCCTTCCCATAATTTTTTTGGCACTTGTCACAGGACCTCGAAAAAACATGAGAGTCACGAAATATCTAAGGCCAATAATATCGCTTTTATAATAATCTTGAAAGAAATGGTTTTTTCAGAAAAATGACCTCCTACATGAATGATAGATCTTGAAGAATTGTGAGCTTCTTGTAACAATTTCTATGCATATTCATTATTCAAATAGAGAAGCAGCACACCATCAACTGATCTTCGAAATAAGAAGTCTCATATAATGACATATCTTTCATATTCAAGACAGCGTCTTCTCCTTTGATGAGTGTCTAATTTGTCTGGGAATCTTTGGTTCTGTAAACAATAAACCAAATTTTTGTACCAAAGATTCTCAGACATAGGGAGGATCTGATCATTAATGTAAAAGAGAGATGAAAGGGAACTATCTTCTTCATAAATTTCTTCACCATTCTCAGCATGTGGAGCCAAGTGATGGGATAGGTCACATCCCTTAATAGTGGTAGAAGTCATGATATTTAAATCATGCTCCTGGATCTTGGAAAGTCAATGTGAAATATTTTCTGAAAGATAAGTCTGTGAGAGAAACAATTTGACAACAGGTAATGAAACTTTTACGAATGTATGCTTACTTAAGATGTAGTGGAGAAACTTTTCAACAACCTTAACAAGAGAAAAATAATGTTTCTCAATAAAAGAGTATTCAAATTCATCATCAGACAAACTTTGACTCATGTAAGCCACAGGTTTTTCATTTCCTTGGTCATCCTTTTGCATAATAACAATAGAAACTGCCTCCTTGGTGGATTTAGTATATATTGTGAATTCCTTCCCAAAATCTGGCTTCGCCAAGACCAGTGCGGAATTGATTTCTTTCTTAATCCCTTCAAAATCTTTTTCGACATCATCTTTCCAAGAAAAATAATGATCGTTTTTAAGAAGATTATGGATTGGCTTGACCATCACCGCAAAATCTGGAACAAACCTATGGATGAAGTTAATAACCCCCATAAATGCTTGAACTTATTTCTTGGAAATGGGAGAAGGAATATTAAGGATAGTATAAATCCTTTTAGGATCTATGCTTATTCCCGAATCAAAGACAATGTGTCCAAGGAGCTTTCCCTCGGCAACACAAAAAATGGACTTGGAAGGATTTAGAGAAATTCCAAATTTCCTACATCGCATGAGAACTTTTCTCAGATGACCAAAATGATCTCATCGGATTTTAGAGTAAATTGTTAAGTCATCAAGGTAGATCTGGATGATCTTACCAATCAAATTGTCAAAAGCTAATTGCATAGCTATTTTAAAGGTGGCACCTACATTATATAAACCAAAAGGCATATGTTCATAAGAAAAGGTACCCCAACAAGTAATAAAGGTGGTTTTATATTTATCTACCCTTTTTACCTTGATTTGATTGTAATCGGAAAACCTGTCAAGTAAGGACATCATTTGTGACTCTAAAACTTGCTACAAAATCATTTCCATATTAGGGAAAGGGAAGTCATATTTTATACTAGCTCGATTTAATGCGCGAAAATCAACGCACGATCGGATCTGACCAGTTGTCTTCCAAACGGGGGCTAGATTTGAGACCCATTCAAAATATTTGACCAGAAAGATGATTCCATCCTTCAAATGTTTTTCCAACTCCTTTTGAATAGTTGTTTCTAGCGTAGGGTTGATAGGTATTTGTTTTTTACTAACTGGTTTTACACCTTCCTGAATGGGGATGACATGTTGTATAAGGCCAGGATCAAAACCACGAAGATCCTCATAAGACCAAGAAAAATCATCTTGAAATTCACTAAGAAACTTGGAAAACTTCTCCTTCTCTTCATATGAACATTTGACACCTTTTTTTACGTTCATTGGAGTCTCGAGTGTACCAATGTTCAAGGAGATGGTTTCACCCACCTTCCTTTTCGACTCTTCTTCTTTTTGTTTCTCATTTTTTCCTACATCACTCGAAGAAAATGAACTCTCTAGAGGAGTTAAGACTTTAGGAATATTGTTATATTCTATGGATATAATATCCTTAGACTTAAAAGGTTCATTTTGAATAAAATCACAAATGCTCTCATCGTTACCGAAGACCTGCCAATATCCTATATTGTCGGGAATATGCAAAGGATATAGGGATTGAAAGGTATAATCAGGTTTGTGTGGCAGAAGTTGTCGATTAGGGGAGGCTGCATAAAATGTTAATTGATCAACCATTGAGTTTAAATCCCTTTTAACATGGGTTATGTTGAAAGATAAAAGGTTCGAGATAAGTGCCCAAATATTTTGGGTGTATCATTTCATCAACTTGTTGCTAGGAGAGTAAATTTTACACACAAGATTCACAACAATATCGAAATCCCCCCAAAATGAAAGGTGACCACAACCAAGATTATAAGCATTTTCAATGCCTAATAACAAGGCCTCGAATTCAACGACATTGTTAGTGCAAGCAAACTCCAACTGGTAAGAAAATTTATGGATTTTTCCTACAGGAGAAATCAAGATAATTCCAGCTTCATTACCTTCATTTGAGCATGAACCATCAAAGTGCATGTGCCACATGAAATCAGTTAAATCAATTTGTTCCATGGGAATTTTATCTTCCTTGAAAAATATGGAATACACTCCTAAGTCCTCTTCGATATAGTTTACATTAGGCTATGGGAAACTCTTTATGTAGGGTGATATCCTTCCTTCTGTAAGGACAATAATGTTTTTTTTGTTCCGAGGAACAGATAAATGTGTTTAGTCGAGTGAGAGGTATCCACCCATTGAGGCTTTCCAATATCTTGCTAATATGATTGAGTTATTTCTTACTGGCATATCAATTACCTGAATATTGAGGGTCGTCCTTATTTCAGGATGAGGGAACAAAACTAAGGTCACATATTTAATCTCATCTATGGTATTTTGTTGTAGAATATTATAAGAGAGCATGATTTTGGCGTTTTCATCTGTACAAGACAAGCCTATCTCTTCCATGATAATCTTCGACATCACACTTGGGCCCGAACCACCATCAATGAGGCAACAATGGGAAATTTTATCCATGATCTTTACAGAAATATAAAAAGGGGGATTTTTTACAGGGTATCTAAAGTTATGTACACCTACTTTATTTACAGATGAATCCTCTTCATTTACCTCTTCAAAAGGATTGTCTACAACGGAATATTTTCCTTCCATGAAATGTTTTAGATGCATATGTTGTTCAGGGATGAAAACCATGTCTAGGAGGGTTTTGTTTTCTTTGATGTTGGCCAATTGGTTAAAGATATTGTGTTTGGAAGAGGGGAGAGGGGAAGTGATTCTTTGACTCTTAGGGACCTTAGGAACCTGGAGCGCAATAGTAGTTGAGGATGAGCTCAGGCTATAAGCACTACAGGGAGGATCAAATTTTCCTTTGGGATCATAGTCCTTGTTCCTAGTGTTGATGACCATGGCATCCTATGGTTCTGCGAAATCTAGGATAATGATAGTAGCTTGTGTTATTTTACCAAATATCTTATCTTTGACACTCTTCTTTACCTCACGTGTGGTTTCTTCATGGTGTTCATCGCAAAAGTTACACCAACTCCGAGGCAGGATAGATTTAGTTTGAAAATTTCTTTCAACTGGATTTCTAAAGGGGGTTGCAGAAGAGGATGAATCTCTAGGGGTGAGAGAGAGACAGTACCTTTCCACTCAAATTCTATCATACGGTTGTTCATATCCTATACTAGATGTAAGAGAGTGGGCATGTCTGTCTGTCTAACTAATTCTCCCTGGGGAAGACCAGCTCTTTCAATTTGTTCTTCATACTATAAGAAAGTATGCAGAGAAAAACGAATATTATCAATGGATTTTTCCTCAATCCTATGATGGTAGGGAGAAGAAAATGCATTGTAGTAATGCATGAAAGCATCTTGGTTCTGAGGGAAGATAAGTTTGGGGATTTGATTGTACAACTTGGTGAACTGCAAGTTGAAATACTTGATGGTCTCACCATCCTTATAGGTGACATTATTGTATTCCCTTAACTTCTCGTTGGGGCTTTTGGATTGGCCATAAGTGGATCAAAACCAATAGATTAATTCCTCCCAAGTAGAGAGGATATTAGGAGGAAGATCAAAGAAATTGGCCACAACCTTTCCTTATAAGGAATTAACGAACAAGCACATGCAAGTGCCATTGTCCTTGGCCCCTATGTTATGACAATCATTAGGAAATTCCACTAGGTGTTCATTTGTACTGACAGTGTTATTTCCTGAAAACTTAGGCAAATGCTCTTTCAACTTTGGAAGTGGACGAGTAGTAGGTGTTAGGTTAAGAGAAGAGGACACATGCCACGGTGTGGTTGTGGTGTCTTCTTTGAACTGGAAAATCCCATACTTTTTGATGACTTTTGAGGGGTTTTTAGTGGATTGGATAGGGATATGGTGGCTATATAAGCTACCAATCACTGATGATGATGAATATTGAGAATATAGAGTGCACAAAAATAAGGTCACATCTTTAATATCATCTATGGTATTTTTTTGTAGAATATTATAAGAGAGCATGCTTCTGGCATTTTCGTTTGTACAAGACAAGCCTAACTCTTCCATAATAATCTTCAACATCACACTTGGGCCTGAACCACCATCAATGAGGCAACAATGAGAAATTTTATCCATGATCTTTACAAAAATATAAAAAGGGGGATTTTTTATAGGGTATCTAAAGTTATGTACACCTACTTTATTTACAGACGAATCCTCTTCGTTTACCTCTTCAAAAGGATTGGCTACAATGAAATATTTTCCTTCCATGAATTTTTTCATATGCATTTGTTGTTCAGGGACGATAACCATGTCTAGGAGGGTTTCCTTTGCTTTGATGTTGGCCAATTGGTTCAAGATATTATATTTGGAAGAGGGGAGAGGGGGAGTGATTTTTTGACTCTCAGGGACCTTAGGAACCTGGAGCGTAGTAGTAGTTGAGGATGAGCTCGAGCTATAAGAACTACGGGGTGGATACAATTTTTCTTTTGGAGCATAGGCCTTGTTCCTAGTGTTGATGACCATGACATCCTATGGTTATGTGAAATATAGGATAGCGATAATAGCTTATGGTATTTTACCAAAGATCTTATCTCTAACACTCTTCTTTACCTCACATGTGGTTTCTTCATGGCGTTCCTCACAAAATTTACACCAACTCTGAGGTAGGATAGCTTTAGGTTGAAAATTTATTTCAACCAGATTTCTAAAGGGGGTTACAGAAGAGGATGAAGATACAGGGGTGAGAGGGAGACAACACCATTCTTCTCGGTTGTTCATATTTTGTACTAGATGTAAGAGAGTGGACATGTCTGTCTGTCTGTCTAACTGATTCTCCCTGGGGAAGACCAATTCTTTCAAGTTGTTCTTCATACTCTGAGAAAGTATGCAGAGCAGAACCAAGATTATCAATGGATTTTTCCTCAATCCTATGATGGTATGGAGAAGGAAATGAATTGTAGTAATTTATGAAAGCGTCTCGGTTATTAGGGAAGATAAGTTTGGGGATTTGATTGTACAACTTGGTGAAACACAAGTTGAAAGACTTGATGGTCTCACCATCCTTATAGGTTATTGTATTCCCTTAACTTCTCGGTGGGGCTTTTGGATTGCCCATAAGTGGATCGGAACCAATAAATTAATTTCTCCCAAGTAGAAAGGATCTTAGGAGGAATATCAAAGAAATCGGCCATATCCTTTCCTTCGAAGGAATTGATGAACAAGCACATACAAGTGTCATCATCATTGGCCCTATGTTATGAAAATAATTACAAAATGCCACTAGGTGTTCATTTGTACTGACAGTGTTATTTCCTGAAAACTTAGGCAAATTATCTTTAAACTTTGGAAGTGGACAAGTAGAAGGTGTTAGGTTAAGAGGAGAGGACACATGCCATGGTGTGGTTGTGGCGTCTTCTTTGAACTAGAAAAGCCCATACTTTTTGATGACTTTGGTGAGGTTTTTAGTGGATTAGATAGGGATATGGTGGCTATATAAGCTACCAATCACTGATGATGATGAATATTTAGAAGATAGAGCACTTCCAGTGACATCAAAGCCACCACTATATGCCATCTTGTGGATGATAGATGAGGGAAAGAAAGATGAGCTAGATGAATCAGATAAAGTTCTCCTTAGAGCACTTTCTTGGACATATAACACAACATTCCTTCTTCCTATTTCATAAATAGGATTAATATTAGGTGACAAGCCTCTTCTTCTTTTAGAAGCATGAGAATCTAAGGACATGAAAGAAAGGCCAAAACTGAAGAAAATGAAGGTTACTGTTGATTTCTAGGTTATCTACGTCTAGCTTCCAATTATTCTTGAGCACTAATATCTCATTCAATTGTTGCCCAAGAATGGTTAAGCTCAACATGATAGTTGGCAATGTCTAAGATGGTATTAAACAGATTCAAAACAATGTTGGCATGATCTTGGAGGTCGGTCTCAATCTTGGGCTTCCTTGCAACATGAACAATCATTAATAGCAAAATAGTCAAAGAATCAATTTTAGGAAAAAAAATATGTATCGATGAAAATTGAATATAAAAATTAACCGTAGAGATATCGAAGATCTCCCGAGTATGGTAGCCAAATAAATGTTGAGGAAAAGATATGAAATGATCTTATTCAAGCATTTTTAGATTCTAGTTGGCTAAAGAAAAATAGACGGGAATATCACCCTATGTTTATAGCAAAAAAAAATAGCATCCTAACTCACAAGTACTAATTACAAGTGCTTAGGCTAGTCTTTTATCAACAAAAGCTTGCTGGAAATTTAATTTTTATGTCATTTTCTGAATATAACAGTTACTGAAAATAATTCAAAGAGAGAAGTAAAGACACCAAGATGATAATAAAGACAGATGAGACATAAATAAATCCCTTATTTCATTTCCAATTCATCAAAGAGTCATTTTCTTTACAAAATCTCATACAAAAATATTGGACAAAAGTCAAACTTAGACATCCCTGATGGAACATACAAAAGGACCTCTGAGCTAAAACCAAAATTGAACTCTAAAAGTTGGATCAACTTGACACATATTTCTACCCACTCGAATTTGCACAATAGCCTTTGTCAGTCATGAAAAACTAATTCACAAACATACCACTCTACGCAGACTATCAAAGATAGATCAACACCTCTGAAAAACAAGTGTCTGAATGATGTGATTCAGCCTTGAATATTGTTGTCTACAATAAGACCCTGCTATCATAAAAGATAATTAGTCTTGTGTTGAGTATAGGAATGAATGAAAAATGAACTATCTCAACATAAACTCAAAGAGAAAATCTTAGTATGCTTCTACTTCTATCCTCCCTTGTTCCTCCCTTTCCTTTTTCTTTTAACAAATTAGAATTGGTTGAAGTAGTTGAACCAACTAATTAGTTAAGTTAATTAAAATATTCCACCAACTTTTAGTCCGGGTGAAAAGTACTAATCTTAATAAGGGTAATAATTAAATAATAATTAGTAGGTGGGACCCCTTGTGACTCCCATCAGCTTATGATAATCATAACATGACTATTAGTTAATAAATTCACACCTTCTTGTGACTCTCATCCATATATTTACATTCTTTAATTTAGCTCATGATATTTTGAATTATTTTCAAAAAAACAATACTCATATATCCACAATAAAACATATTGTCCAAACATTCATGAAGTCAACTTCAACCAATAATAGACAAAATAAAACTCAAAAACCATATTTTCCATTTTGTGAGGCCATCTTTCCTTTGTTGGTCATATGAGAATAGTCAAACTTCCAATGCAAGTAGAAGGACATAGATTTACCTGAATTATCTGAAGATGCGGAAGGAAAATAGAATCCTTCTCTTTGACATAGGCATAACATGCCCCTGTTCTTAGCCTTTTGTTTGAATAGCTCATGCCTGCATGCGTGATTTATTAGAAAATTATCTTTTAGTTAACCATACATGACAACTCTTTTAAAATGTGAAATGGATTTTGGCTCAGCAATATATCAGACTCATGCAATCCAATCCGTACAAAATGTTTTATTGTTTATCAATGAGAAGGGGTTGAAAAAGGGTTCTGGGATATGCGAGGGGTTTGTATTGAGAAAAACATGATATAATGAGGGGGAAAAGAACATGGTTACTGCTCAATGATAACAACAATCAACTGCGAAGAAAACCAATAAAACATCATTGTAATCCAAACAAGAGACTTCAACTTTCAACTGCTTTAACACTGAAATTATCTTGACTGTAATCAATCTTAGAATAGGGAGTGAAAAATGAATATGGGAAGGTGAAGGTATTTGTAATTAGCGGAAAATTAAATAATGGAAGGGAAAACAATTATTGTTCATAAAATTAATTATTATTGTTCATAAAATTAATAAAGGGATCCATAAAACATATTGTGAAAGGAGATGCATTAACCAACGATCATTGTGACAAAATAACATTTACTGTGTATTTAATTAGTTTGATTTTCATAATCAAATGTCCAACATAGTACCATCTCAAGACAATATGCATTCCACACAATTTGTAAAGGAGTTATGTTCTTTTCATTTGTATACTTTGCATTTTATAACAACTTTCAAACAATAACCATTCCCAGTATGTTAACCATCAAAATATACCACTGCCCACACGTTACTTCAACCAACAAATATACTCAAAGTCATGTTTCCAAAATTAATAGTGAAGTCACACTATCACTACCATAGGGCTTGTCATTAAGGATGTAATGACATTTGTTAAACATATATGGGGATAGTAAATCGAATAATTTATATTTAATTGCAAAATCTGAATTGACATTTAAACAGATAGACAATAGTCACCCTTCCAAAATAAGCTATGCACAGAAAAATTCAATCATGCAAGTGTAATTATGTCACTATATAATCCCAATCCCATGTGACTCTAAAATTCGGGCCATCCATCCAACATGACGAGGTATCAACAACATGCATGTCTCAACAAATGATCGACCTGCAACAAAAACATGCTTAAAACGTTGTGGATACCCCTGAGTGTGAAACCCAAGCTATCCATATCATACATAGTGCACAACTACCAAAACACCACGATGGAACATCTCCATTTTATAAAATCAAACACATAGTTATAGTAATAACTCAACCCATCATGCCGAGACATCAATCTAATACAATATTGCTTTGATTTAGTCAAACTGTAATCAGCTATGTTGTGTACAAATTGGATTATACAATTATAAAATCATAAGCATGTAGTGGATGTAGTTCACACAGTCATCCTAGTTGCAATAACCATTAGGCCCCAAAAGAAACTAACACTTACAATGACCATTATTTCATTGTATAGAAACACCACACACAATGTTGTATGCGTGAGAAACATCAAGGAATTGAAACTAATGCCAGCTAAACCTCCAAATAATCCTTAGTGAAAAAATACCAGTGACTATGTAGCAACCAACCAATTCACCACTATCGTAAAAATCAATCAACCTAACAAGATTCAGAAACCACGCATACCCATGCATCAATTCGAATCGAGGCAGAGGCCCTCTCCATTAAAATAATAATGAGTTATTAAACATAAGGAGAGAGACTGTGTAATTTGAGTTGTGCAAATAATAATGCATGGGTTACCATTATTATAACAGAGGTAGTAACTAGATGCCAAACCAACATGACTTTTATATGACCAATTGGGAAAGTCTGTATTCAAACTAATCGAAAATACATTCAATCCACAATAACCCATAGTAAACTTGACAGGCCCGATAGTCTTCTCTATAAAAACCTTAGACTAGAGGAGTTAAGGGTTTGATTTCGATCCAACACTAGAGTTGGCTCCTTTCAATGGTAAAGTCTTTGAGACTAATAGAACATACACAAAGAAAACCACAACTTACATCATGGACAAAGTGATGAAAACTTGTTACAGGAGAGGCCATAAAAGAGGAATAAGGTCTACCTCATCCTGGTAACCATACCTAGCACACGTAGAGGATAACCATCATGACTCCTCAGTCAAACAACCACAACATTGAGGTGAAGACAGGGTCGAGAAGGGACAACATAACTCGCTTCATGAACCTTGGTAGTGAAAACAACCCAATGCCCAAATGTACAATGCGTGGTGACACACACACTTCAATCATTAAAACCCATAAAATCCCACAAATTGGATACAACAATATGAAAGCGTGAATATATCCAATCAAGACCAAAAAAGACCCTCCAACTAAACTAGGAAGGATAACATAGATCTTTTGTGACTGCTAACGCCCACGATAACCAGTAACATTATGACTTCAACATCATTGCAGAGAAAATCATCAATGTTTCATTTCAGAATCACAATTTTATATAGTTGCAATACCTAAGGAAGGAAAAAACCAATACACCTAGTCCAACATCCATTTTATAACCAGAGTAGACTCATGAAGTGTCAAAAAAGACATACCTATAATCGAACACCTTAAAACATGAGTTGGCCGAGCGGTTTCTCCCTGCTAAGAAATCAAAGCATAACCACAACAACAATGTTTGAACAATAACCCAATTAGGGTGGCATCCAATGACAGGAGTAAAGGTGATGTGCAGTAAATGTACATCACCTCCACACTTCAAGTTCATTCAATTCTTAGTACGCGCCAGCTGCTAATCAAACAAATCATCCGCTTTGAACCATGCATCGAGACCAACAACCTTTAATTTCCAAGGCGCCACCCACATCACATATTACCATCTCCACTATACAAAAATGCATGTCAACTATGTTCTATACAACCTCGATAAACCACATGGCTATCATATGTTAGCTAAGATTTTCCACAATCGTTTTAATGCATATAGTATAACATGTTAGCATGGAATAGTTTATTTTTTTAATTTCCTTTAATTTTTTGTTACTAACACATGTCTGTTGCAGGTGTCACAACTAATAGATCCAAGAACAAACAACAATGATTACCATGAAAAACTTTGGTATAAAACTTGATCTTGGAACAACAAGGGAACCATGTATAATATGCCTGATCCATTATCCAATAAACCAAGATATCGTCAACCATGAAAATAGTTGTTGTTCCTAAGTTTATACTTTAAGGCTCTAAAGTATACCATCAAGGCATACAAAAAATAAAGAGAATTAAGGAGTAAGAATCAATTACGAAGGGTAAATCAGAGTTGGTTTCTCAACTGTCTATGTCTGGCTTCCCATTGTTCTTGGACGTCGACTTCTCTCTCAATAACTACCCATGAATGTTCTAATTTGACTCAAGTAGTTGTTGTTTGCAGGATAGTACTAAATAAGTTCAAAGCAATGCTAGTTTGATCCTATAGGCCGGGTTCTATGTTAGGTTGTCTATTACTTGGGACAGTCATGAGGATTAAAATTTTATTAAATTATAAAAAAAAGTTAGAAAATTTGTTGCTTCAGTTTTGTGGGATGAAATAGAAAAGGAATTTTGGAACTCAAAATAATAACATAATAACAGTAAAGGTCATTTTCTATACTTGAAGTAATTTGAGAATATTAAAACAAACACAAAGAAACATTGTTGGAGAATATGAGGCTTTAATCTTGAAAGAATCTCATACCATAACAAAAGAAGGGAAGAAAAAAAAAAATTCTAATGGAGTATAACATATAACCATCCAAAAGACCTACAGGTATTGAAACTGTTGATAGCAATCATAGAGGAAAAACTGTAAATGATTAGATAATCAAATAAATTCAAACTACAATAGAATTTTGAATTAAACTATAGCTAATCATTCATTAGAAAGACATGGAAGAAAGGATATTGAAAGATATTGAAAACAGAGTGAAGGAATGCATAGCTTCAAGGTGACAAAATTTAGAATCTCTTCTGCATCATCTATATTATTATAAATTAGAAAACCTCTAATACAATCGGCTCCCAAAAAACCAAAAGCCTTTTCTCAGTCTTGTGAAATTATATTTATACATGATCACCCAATATTTTTTCTATTGCTGATTAACTAATTTCCGAAGACTAATGGTTACATGAATATGAAATAGTGAACCGTTTCTATTTCTATATTTATCTTCTTTGATTAATTTCGACGATGAAATTTTCAAAATAATACTTTAATTCTTTGATGATGAAACTACTTCTTCTTTTTTGAGATAATCAATACATTTTCCCAGGAGGTGCACCAACTCTCTAGGAGCCTCTGGAATGTCTTTTTCCTCGAATAGGAATAATTTTCTCTGTAGTCCTGGTAGACGGTCATCAACTATCTTTCCGGTAAACTCAATAGTTTGTAACTTTAAATTAGGCCTCACCATCCACCTGTTAATCTGTGTAACATCAATTACCTTTATCTGTGAGATATCTACCTGAATTTTTTTCAGATCCTCCTTGAATCTTAACTGATGCTCAACAATGTTAATTTCCCTTAATAATCCAGGACAATTGCCTCTTGAAAGTAAGTTTGAATACTTTCTAGCTTAGAGATCAATCCTTGTTGCTCTTTTTCTATTTTTGCATGAATTTCCAAAGCCTGGGCTTGAAAAGCTTCCATTTCTACCACTTGATTTTGGATTGAACTCATCTTATTCTGTAATTATTTATTCATTTCCTCTTGTTGTAGGACCTGTGCTTGGTTGACCTGTATCTTCATGTTTTCTTCATCTAAGCTTGCTTTCAGTTTTTTAATCTCTTGGATGTCATTGCATCTAGCTTGTTCTAGACCTTGGTCTATCTCCCTAATGATACTTCTTTCGGTCTCTTTTAATTGACTTTGTAGATAAGCCATCATCTGATCTTTCTGCTGCAACATAGTTGTTAAATTGCCCACAGAGTACAAATTTGTCGATGATAAGGCTCCCATTATGCCTGCTATCTCTATAGTGAATTCCCCCTCTTTAAGTTTGTGTCCATCTATAATGATCTTGTTCTTTTTAATCATCATATCTCCTCTTGGATGCATTTCTTGTTTTAGGATAGCCTTTCTCTTTTTACTGAAAAAATAATCGAATGAAGGAATCTTATCCCTAGAAATAGGCTCAAGATCACTAACATATAGAGATCCCTCATGGGGGTTTCCATAAGTAGACTGCAATGGATTCAAAGAAGTAATGGGACTTCCAAGTTCTGTCGATGTTGTTCCTCCTACTTTTTTGGGAAAACTCTCAGGGATTTTTGAGGGTGTTTCCAACTCCTTTCCTTTCCTTGCCTCTGATTTTTCTGTCTGAGGGACTTATGTTTCTTTTGAAGGCATTTCACTCTCCTTCATTTTTCCCTTTTTATTTTCTTTATCCTGTACATCTATTTCAAAACCTGGGGGAGGTCCTTCCTGCTCTGGAGGAGGGGTCGTAGATTCACCCTACAAATTTTTTGTCAAACAACTTTGCCTGTGATTTTGGAAGGACATGAAACTAGTCTGTAAGTCGGGTGATAAGGCCTGTACCCTATTCAATACCTCCTTATAAGTTTTAACCTCCTTGAATATATCATCATAAACAAATTTTTTATGTTCATAAGCTTTCATATTACAGTGCATCAAATGTCTGCTTACTAATTGATAAGGTTCATGATTTCTATGCTCAAAATTTACCAGTTTTATTTCTTCTAGTGCTTCATCTTCCTCTTTAGAATGGCCTACGTTTAGTAATGAAAATTTCCCGACATACACAGGGAAGATTGGCCAGGGTTTCTTTTGAGATGCCTTTAGCTCTATTCCAATACCACCTTTCACTATTTGATGTGCTACATCCCTCAATACCAGTCTATCCGGGAGGAATTTTGAAACTACATGAGGGGGGATTGAGCACCCATAAACCCTAATGTAACAAAAGTTTTCATCAACAAACCAGTTGGCTATTTCTTTGATATTTTTTGAGACTAGCTCAAAAATGCGAGGGGGTTCACAGGCATAAAACATTTTATGCATTGAAATTACTATGAAATGAAAAATTTCATAAAACACATTCTTATCATTTTCTTCCCATAGCACAGAGTGATACTCGTGAATGGGTTCGGGGCAGGTTATGTTCCAACTCCAATTCATTAGGGGAAAAGGAGTCACAATGCAGATTGCGTCCATAATGTATGCTGACATGTAAAAGGCCACTGGATGACCTATAGATTTTGCAACTTTGTAATTTGAAACCTCTTGAGCCAGGTTATCAGACAAAATCTTACTCCAGTTAAAAGTGTATCCTTCTGAAGCTTCTTCCAAAAAGGGCACCCATTCTGCAGGAAAATGGCAAGGATTCTTTTTCCCGAAAAGTCTACACAACATAATGGCTACATAGACCATATATTCATTCAAAGATGTTGTGGCATAAACTCCATGATTGTTAGCCCTAAATTTTGATGGACATTTCCACCATTCTCTGGTTAAATCTGGATAAGTTCGGTCTGCCTCAGTACACTCCTTCCTTTGAAATTTAGCTAAAAACTTGGCATTATAAATGTACTTAGGATTTGGTGAGAGTTTATACATTACTTGTATATGTTCTAGCCTGAATGAGCTGACAATGACCCCTTGATCATTTAAAATGAATTTTGTCAGGATATCGACCTTCTCCAAGGCCCAATTGATCATGTCATTGTACGCCATAAGCCGAGGGCGCACTGCGATCTTATGAAGCTCTGATTATGCTATATCCCGAAAGTGATTCTCGAAATCAGTAGGAGAATTCTTTATTTCGTAATCCAGGAATTCAGAGATTTGTGTCCAGGATTTAATTGAGTCGATGGCATGCGACATGGTGTCGGATATGATATCTCCTTCTGGGTTACACATTTCCTCTGTATCTTCACTCTTCTTTGATTCTTTCTTTGGTTCCATGACTTTATGTTAGATGGAAAACCTGTCACATAAAAGGAGTGTATGAGCTCAGCTGAATGCGTCTTACGCTTGATAGTATGAAACAAAATATGTTGCGAAACACAGGCCTTTAAAATCTCTTTTAATTCATTTAACAATGAAGGTACAGACATAGCTGACAACAATTCAATACATTGAATGCAGTGGATATTTAATAATATATGCATTAGTGTCACATATCATCAGTTATCCTTTATTAAAGTGGCCACATTTTGGAGGTTTTGAATTCAAAATTCTGAAAATTTCATTCGATCGGAAAACGAAACGTGCACAAACCTAAAAAGTTTGATTGTCATTAATCATGCTTTCAAAATAGAATTAATTTAGACTAAACACAGATTAAGAGTCGTGACTTCATGTTTCAGGATTTCGGGGATCATGTTGACAAGCGGTATGTTATCGTTGAATCCCGATTTCCAAAATTGCAAAATCACGACAAGTTTAAATTAGGATTTAACTTCGTTTTAGTAAATTAATTAATCAATATTAAACCCACTTTGATTCTTTCGGGGTTTTAGGGATCGTGTTGCAAGAGGTATGTCATCACTGAATCCCGATTTCTGAAATCGCGATATGATTAACTTAAACCTTAAATTTTCGTATTAGTGAATTAATTAATCAGGATTAAGGACTAACTTCCAAAACATGATTAATTCAGTTTAAACATAGATTATAGGTCGGGATTTCGCATTTCGGGATTTCGGGGATTGTGTTGACAAGAGGTATGTTATCGTTGAACCCCGTATCCCAAAATTGCGATACGATTAATGTAATCTTTAATAATTAGTAACTTCCATATTTTGGGAAATCGAGGATCAGGATTCTGCGATTGGATATGTATTAAAACATATGTTCTCAATAAACCCCGAATCCTAAAATATTTTTTAAAGGTTAGTCTTAACTTCTTTAGTTTTAAGCTTTTCGTGATTTAAAAAAAATGACTTTACAGAAAGCGCGTCAGGACTTTTATAACACTTTTTATTTTTTTCCTTTTATTAATTAAATAATAAAGCTTGTCAGGATTTCGGTACCGGCCTGTTTGGAAATGATAGTGACGGTTATACTTCATGAAAAGCCAAAACCCAAGAAAGGAAGGTTTTAGTTTTGTAGATAAAAAATTTAAAATATGTTTGAATAGTAGTGTCGAAAAATAACATAACATCAAATAAGCACCAGACTTGATCTTCAATATACAAGGGGGTCCCACATACTATTATCATTTACCTTTTATATTAATAGGATTTTAGCAAAACTTTGTGGGAAAAACTTCGTTGCGAATTTAATCATCAACACATTTTAAATAAGATTTAAATTGTCAGTCAAAGTGATTTTCATCTTGACACTATCACAATATTAGAATTACACATTCTTCTGCTATAGATTTCTCTTATCACATAGGTTGTTGAAGCAACATTATACAAGATGGCACAACCAAAAGTTTTGTTTAAATATTGGACAATTATAGGTTGATGATTTTCTTTTCTTTTGTTTTAATTTATATTTTGGGAAAGTAAATTAACATTTCAGCTGAAACAATTTGTTTATTTAAGTTAAAACATTATTATTTACATTCATTTATTTTATTTTATTAGTTTCAAGTTTAAAATTAGATTAGTCGTATGTTCTAGATCTATTTAATTTTTCCTAAGATTTGGTTCTCTTGTACAACCTTAGTTTACAATGTTTCTCGCAAATATTGTACCTATTTATTTGCATATTTTGTATATAAAATTGAGAATAGTGAATGTATATAGTAGATCTTCATTAATGCATAGTTAGTTATTTTATTCTCATAGTTTAGATTAGATTAGATCCCTTTATCGGATAACAGAGCCGTTAAACCCATCAGGGGTAGTTATTCCAAACGGCTTGGGTTATTTAGACAACATCAGACCGAACTATTCCCTTCCAGTTGAAAGTGTATCATAAATGTTCATCAACAGGTGTTTGGTTTTCATGTGTGCATGTACTTGTTCAGCAAAGCGTCACAGATCCTTTAGGTATATGTTCGACAATGGCATGTAATTATCCCTTTGTAATCAATTTCATATCCCAGTCACACCCTATGACATTTACCTTTAGGATCCCTACATCCGGCTCTGCAGTATCTTCACCTCTACCACATTTTGGTACTTTCATATTATAACACTCTCTCCCACATGAGTTGTCCCATTCATAGTTCCCCTCAACAATTTGGCACTCATGCTACTTTCACCCCCTAGGATTGGAGTCCCGATATTATTTTTCACTTCCGAGAATGAACCCCATACTTCTTCTCATCATATTGCTAACCTTCCCAATGGACTCCTAGGTAGTATCATCCTGAACTAGGTTCTATTGACTGCACCTCCACATTTTCATTAGCCCTCCATCTCATCCACCATCTTTTTTTCTATCTGTAGATTTTCCTCTATCTACTTACCTAATACAGAAACCCACCCATGGGCCCCCCACCCTTCACCAGTTATCTTTCACAAACTTGTGCCCTAAACAAGCCAAGCCATCTTTCACTAGGGAACCCATTTTTGTATCTGTATACTCAACCCAAATTATTCTTTATCTCTTTGGTAGTTGTATAAATCCTTTGTTTCCAGAATATACATATATTTTTTGGCATCATCCTTGATGGCATTGTTTTCCATGGAAAAGCAATCCATGTCTCCCTTGGTTGAGGAATCAACCCTCTTTTAATATTGACATCATTAACAAACCCTGAGTATCCCAAGTCCATGTACCCACTATCTCTGCATTTTCCCTCTTTTTTAGCCTCTAGCACCATTTAACCCCATATCTAGTTGTCCCTCTGACACTAGATATAGTTTTACGGTTGCTACCGATCATCCTTCAAAACCCCCATCCAAGGGTAGTCTTGATTCCCACAACATCTTGACTTCGTTCTGGTTACTTGTCAGTACCCGATATCATCTATTAACTCAATGGATATCAGGAATCCCTTAGATTCTTGGCATCACGTCTCCCTTCATGTTGACATAAACACAGTTTCCAGAAGGGTGGAAATATCTTGACTCTCATTACCTTTTCAATGAGGAGTTTGACATGACACGGAGAGAATCATCATTTCTTTTTTATTCCATTGAACCCCATAACATTCAAATTCAACGAAATCTCATGTTAAGGTGGGTATTGCTATGCAACCATTGTAGTTGTTTCATACTAGCCGAAGACCTTTGAACTTGTTAGGCCATCAATGCCTACGAGTCATCAACAATTCTTATAGTCGTCCTTGACTCACTTCAGAGCATGTTCACCATTCATAATTTTCATCTGTCATTATCAACCACCCCCAAGGGCGTTGAAGTTATCTACATCAACATTCATCATCAGTTATGGTCTCACATTTTGGTTTCATGACACAAGCATGGGGCATGCCTACCTCGTTTGTACACATATTTTATTTTTTCTCCCTTGTGAAAGGTTTGGGTCCGACAATTTTCCATCTCCCTCTGGTGGATCACTCTTGAAATTCCTTTCTTTACTCTTCCTTACAATGGCTCTCTCAATAAAATAAACATTGATGTATTTTGACTATACTTATGCTCATAACCTCACACATCATGGGGAATCTGTTATCACTGAAAAATTGTTTGCAACATTGCACACAATAGTTGAAGAAAAACATCAATTCCAACAACAATTAGTCCACCTACAACACCAAAATCCATCCAAAAGGAAAAAATATATATACTTGGGTCAAAAATCAAAGTGTGCAAATTCACCAAAGGAAGCACGTGCACAGTGCGCATAACGTGCAGGCTAAAACATGCCTCAATGCATACTATTTGCAAGATGCACGACTGTCTACGAGAAAAGCCACACAATTCTATGAACAACTCATTTATGGATCTTGTTGGCCCCTCAACCACTTCTATTCCGACCCCCAACATGATTTGACACTCATATCTGAGAGAAATATATCTTGGATGTTGGTCAAGGGCTAGGAATTTCCTAAAAAGGCCCCTTGTTCACATTATGAACCAACTATATCTTTCCATGAATGGATGCTATAAATATGTTCCATGGGTGTGCAGAGAAAACAAGATCTTCAAGGTATTGTTATGCTGGAAGAATTCTTCTTTGAGAATCCTCTTTTCTCTTTGAATCCTTCAAGCACGATTGCAATAGGCCATTCCACTCACCTCTTGAGGGAATACACATTGTATTTCTTCACCATCATCATTTCTTCCATTGTATGAAGAGAAGAGCTCTCAATTAGGGAACTCAAGATCCCTCCCAAGGAGGAAGAGGGGACTCATAAGTCCTTGCCTTTCTCTACTGTGTTTATCCTATCAATCTATTAATCCATTGGTAGCTATATGTTGGTCATTTTTTTATTTTCATGGTTCTAGTTCTTCAAGCTTCTCTAACATTTATTTCTTAGTTTTTTTAACTTGTATTTCTTTTTTTTCAAGTGTATTTAGTTAATCTAATCAACTCACAAACTTTTTTATTGTTTAGATGGAATGACTAAGCATGCAAGTGTGGTGTTTTTTCTCACCCAAGTGACAAAACCAATGCAACACAACTCTTAACTAGATTCATATGATGAATCTATATTCCAACAAATCCTCATGTATACATCGAATTATATTTCATAATATAACTCTAGTATATGCCAAGTCATATTATCTAATATAATTATCTCTTTGATATTCATAAACATATATTCTTCATCATATATATTTCTAATAAGGTACTTCCATACTTAACATGATAATATGAATTATTGTTTATGAGAAAAATGCATTCTCCATACCTTCCCTCATATGGTTTCCACAATTATCTATAAATCCCATCCATTAATCAATATGTATGAATATGTATCACTTGCTACTTCAAATCTTCAAACAAAATACACAAGTCCTAAATTTATTTTATGCACAACTTCAAATATTATCCAGTAATATGCCAAAAGTTCATTTTTAAACAACATTCCACAATAAACTCAGGTAACACTATACAATTGAAAGAATTTTCCATCTAAAATATGTGAATATATATTTAAGACTCAATATCACATGCTAAATTGTAACCAATTAAATACTACCATTTTCTAATAAATGCCAAACTTCTTATACAATAGGAAAACACACCAAAAAAAAACATAGGCAAAACCAACAAAAAATCATTAGGTTCTTGTAAACCATTGATGAACAAGTCAATTACAAGTTTTGTTTTAGCACAAAACCACACAAGGTATACCAATTTTATCACCTGAGCTAGCTGACATCAAAACTAGGAAACACAAAATAAATGATTCAGCAAGGAAATATCATTCAAGAAGCATACGAGGTCAATAATCACTAAATGAATCAATACACATAATAAAAACTTTCGATAAAATTACTAATCCTTACAATCCTAGTCTTATATTGATACCCTCATCAAGCTATTGAAACTAAAATCGCACGGTCGTTTTTCTCCCAAAGGATAATACTAAGTCATTCCGTAAAAAATAGTTCAAGTCTTAAGAACAAAATTCCAAATTATGAGTTTATTCTTAAAGCACCAACGTTATGTTGCAGAAAAAAACATGTTGGTTGTGGATCCTGATTATCTTTCTGATTCATAGGTATTTGTTTTCAGCTGTGTTTATAACCCATGAACACTTTACACCCTAGAATAATGTACACTCCTCCATGCGGGGGAGTGCAGGGGGGGTCTGGGGGTAAGCGGGCCCCCGAAGGAAAAAATTCCTTGTAAATGTATATTGTAATTTCATAGTAAATTTGGACCATTCATTATAAGGTTGCAGATCTGATGATAGAAGTTATGTTAGGGTTTTTTTTCCTAAAAGGAAACCCTTTTTTATGAGGAAAATATATTGTGGCTATGTATCATTGTGAATATTGTATTCTGAGTGAGGAGACTATGAGAGAAAGAAGAGGAAGTTACAATATGTGTGTTGTAGGTTGTATCCCTTCATTTATTGGATAATAATAAAGGAAGGACATTGAAATTTATCTAGTGGACGTATCCCACACTGGGTGACCCATGTATATCCTTGTCTCTATTGTATTATGTATCTTCTATTTTTATTTCTGCATTTGTTTTATTTTATTGCCCCGCGATCTTGTATTTCTAACAAAATATTGATGCCAATCTCTGTAGATACTTACAACACCATAATTAAACTATAATATCCTATATATATATATATATATATATATATATATATATATATAAGTTCATCCCTTAAAGATGGCTATTTATTTATATATAAATAGCCTTTTACATTGTCATTTTTCACAAAAATACAAGCCATTCTATAATGTTCCCATTTTTTGATTCGCATGCTCTATCGTCAGAGGTGACTTTGTGAATTTATGTCTTCCTGACTAGAGGAGAAAAATTAGTTTAACATCGAGATAGGGAAAATTGGAAGAGTTATATGGGGCCTATAATAGTCCATTCTCCCTCTTTCATCATCATAGTTATTTCCGCACAATTCACTCTTGGTTCCGTCAGATTTCAATGATTTCTGTAATTTTGGGTTATTATTGTGTACACTTTAATTTAATACATAGAAGGTATTATTTGGATCATATTATGTGAGGCAAACCTTAATTTAATAGCTCATTGTTACTAAGACAAAGATATATAAGGTTTGGGATGATGAGAAAGGGGATTTTAGTGTCCATGGGTGTCTTAGAAGTCAATTAATCACTTTTCAACATCAAAAACCATTTAAAAAGAGTTATAAAGTAATTTTAATCTTCATGTGGATTTGGTAATGGAGAGGAAATATATATAAGTTGTTTGAAGAAGCATAAAGTAAGGGTATCACTTCACCTTCCTCATTATGATTTGATCTCTTATTTGGAGTACTTTTGGAGTGAAGGTTTTTCATTGTGGTTTTGGAAAAACCCTTCCAACATTGTTTTTATTTTTTCAGTGGTGCAATATCAACCCTAGATAAATGAGCAGGGAATCCATCTAGAATTTCCATTATAGATTCATCTCTTATTTTTCTTCGGTATATTAGTAAATTGATTTGATTGGAAATATTTTGGGCTTGCTTGGACAGTCGATTTATTTGTTTGCATTCACCATGGAGGATATTGGCATGTTGGTAGGTCGAGAGGGTTTATTGAGGGCTGCATGCATTCTCAACAGAACCATGAGGTGCTGTGAAGGTTATGTGGGAAGTTTGCAAAGTAAAGAGGAAGCCACGAGTTTCTTGGGAGAATAAGGGGCATATGAATCATGTGAGGGAGATGAGGCCTCGTTTTCACAGGTTGCAAGGAAGAGAGAGGTTGTGAGGGTCCCTTTTATGGTATATATATCTCTTCGACATATTTTAGGACCAGACGAAGGCCCATGGGATGGTTTGGAGAGATTATGAGGGCCCTAGGACAGGTCATGAGGTATAGGAAATATCGTGAGGTCTTCTAAAGGTCGAGGAGCATAGGAGGATATTTGTGGGCTCTTTCCAATTGAGAAGTCAAGGGATAGATAAGGGTTGAGTGCCATATTTTTTGAATAGAGAAGGTGGAGAGGAGAAACAAATTGTTTTGTGAGTAGTTTAGTAGTGGGAAATAATCATTAGGGAGATAGTGGCATCTATTTTAGGTTTTGGTTATTATTGTGTTTTTTATTATGTTATTGCATCTACTATAGAAACCATTAGTAATTGTATTGTTCTTCCATAATAAAAGACACTGACATTACCTATTATATTCCATGAGAACTTTTGATGCATGTCATATGTTTGATGGAATATCTCTTCTTATAATATCTACAAATGGTTTGTGCAAAGTGGTAATCCAATTTATGTTATTAAAATCGTATGTAAGAAAAATGCTAGACAAAAAAACACAACTAGAAAAAACATTGATTGAGCAAAAAACACAATATTCTAGCCCAAAAGGTATTGGGGATATTACAATGGTATCATAGTTGCGCAACATGCCATCCTGAGGGGAAATGAATGAAAATACATTTTCATATTGTTTCTATGAACTGACCAGAACTTATTCCAGCAATGCAGTTCTTTAAGAAGATAAATCTAGAATGCCTGGCGAAATTTACAAGGGAGTAGGTAGCAGCTACATACAAGCCTTACTACTAGGATTTTATAGAATTGGGTGAGGAAATCTATGAATATTTTCCCTTTCGGGGATATTACACCCTCAATTACGAAAGCTTTCCCAAATATTTGGACGAGGATTACTTGAAAGGAACAAGGCTGCAATTGAAGAGAGACGAGCATGAAGGACGAGAAAAGGAGTATGCATCTAGCCATGATGAGGATATGTGTGTATAGAGTGATGAAACAAAAAGCTATGATAAACCAAAAAAGATGACTGATGAGCCCCATGACACTAGTGTGTTGGATGGTAAACATGAGGATGCAACATCTTATGATGACTGTGAGGAAATGTTCCATTCAGATAATGTTTAAAATAAAACATCTTTCAGTAAGTATGATGTTTATGATGAGGGAATTTCAAGCATGATAACACCTAGACATGATGAGGATTCAACACCCTAATTAATTTATGATTCCAATAATGATGAGAAAATGACTATACCTCAACATGATGATGAAAATGAACAAATATCTTTAACATTGCAAGATTTGGAGAATCGATTGTTGGTCACAGAGGAGCAAATTTTGTAGGTGTTGACGAGGGAAAATGGTGCCCATAAGTTTATTGAATATTGTTTGTGGAGAACCCAGTTGGAGGAGACACAAAGGGGATTTGCAGATGGAGTCACTAGTAGCCAATTTCACATCATCAAAGACCCACAAGAAAAAAATGAAATGTGATTACCTCCAACTGTTCACGGATAGGGACCTTTCTCTTAATTTTGTTGAGGACAAGGAAAGGGAGATTAAGGAGATTTGTTACCAGCTGATTGGGAACTCTCTTCATCATTAGAAATCATGACACATGAGGGCATGAGTCAAACTCCTTATTCGGGGAGGATCCTCTTGTGACAATAATGCATGAGGATCATTCATAATTGTAGGTTCTTAAGGAGAGGTTTGATGTAGAGGGTCTTGACCATGTGCATGTTTTGCATTGTGGGGATAATGAGCCACCTTTGTTGGAGAACCCACTAAATCCTCAATGCTTATCTATGAAGGAGATATTTGAGCACATCCCTTGTGTACTAGGCCGCATGTTAGTATACAAAATAATGGATTGGGTGGACAAGTACATGACATGCATGGGCACACTCTAGGATGTAGGTTCATGCATCATTAGTAGAGTGATGTATACAATAGTTCCTACATGGTACAATATGGTATATAATGATTCAATTATCAACATAACCGTGGAGGGGTATTCATGGGCACTCAGTAGTGTACAATGGAGTTGTGGGTTGTTTCCATCGGGTAGACCTCTTGACAGATTCCTTGATCATACCATTGAGCCGAGGTTTCCCAAGATAGGTGAGTGGATGATTGAGCCTTGTGGGGAACCATATCCATTAATGATAATCATTCTTACAGAATATTATTAAATTAGGATCAGAGAGAAGTATAGTCACATGTCTTCTTCCAAACTTTAATATGATATCTTGGTTGTAACTTCAGAGTTTACCGACACACTAGTCACTTTCTAGTATTGCAATAAGTGGAAGTGGCATATAGTGTTTTTATTTTGATTACCTCATAGTATACAACAAGATAGGAGATGATCAATGGAATCAATTGGATGCGATGAGGGGCATTGTCACCAGTGTGTAGAGTGTGCAGGAGGAGATCCACACTATGTTAGATCTGTTCACAAATATTTCAGCAAGCATTGGGAGTGGAAGACTTCCAATTTTCTAGGATCATGTCATTATTTTGAGTGATAGAAAACTTCATATGATTAGGATGGTCGACAAGATCATGTTAGTGATTGGACTGTGTTATTATGGCGATGTTGTGAGAGAAATAGTTGAGCTTTGGCAAGATATATTTTCCTCTACAATACCTAGGATGGAGTTGATCTATAGGTTGGAAGAATTTGGCTTCATTAATATGTTTTCATGAGGAATGATCCAGGGTAGTGAATTGAATCCTTTCAAGGATTTTATATTGGGGTTCCATGAGAGCAGAACATAGTTTCAGTATGGTGATCAAATTGCTATGATCAGGTGGGTGCAGTGATAGCATGATGGTTCATCTCAAATATTATCTTGGGACCCTGGGACTGAAGTGTTTGACTGATCTAGATGGATTTTGGTGGCCTCCCACCTATTACAATTGGATCAATTTCACATTTTTTTAGTTTGGTAGTTTTTTCCCTAGTTTTCAGGTCCCTGACTTGCAGGGACATTTTCAGGCCCTAAACAATGTTTTTTAGGGCCTGCCACAATCATAATGACGTTTGATGGATAACAACAAATGTATAGTCCTTGGATAGACCTTCCCAACCGGTGCCTAAAATGAATATCATATGAAAAAGTTATGACCTGAGGAAGTTGATGTACTAACTTACCCAAACGGGGCCCACATGACTTTTGGTGCTTCATCTCCTAAGGTTAGTTTTTTTGTATGTCTAGGGTTTTTGACATTCCTATTTATTGTTAAAATTCATTCAAAGCCTCATTGTAATCATATTGTTGTGAATGAGCACAACTGTCACATCTCTTCTCTGAGATAAGCCACCACCATTCTAGCAGGCTTGTTTCTGCTGCATTTTACTGTTTCATCTTATTGAATAGAAACCAGTTTTATTGTATATATGTTAATTTGTGTTAAGCATATTTTGATAATAATATGTATTATTTTATTTTTTCAAATATATTTCGGATGAGTACTATCAGATTAGTCTTCTCCTTGTTGTTCTTAATGCATGTTCCCAAAGAGGTAAGGGTACAAAGAATTGGGTCTCAAGCTTGTTTGTCTTAAGGAAAAAATCTCTTGCATGCCCAAACAACCTCACATGGTAGAAGAAAAGAAAGATGATGGGAAAATAGATCCCTTCAAAATGTTGCTCGAGGAATCCCTCATGCAACAAAGGAACGAGATGATGGATATTTTTGTGCAAATCCTTCGGCGGCTACGAGATGATGGATAGGTTTGCGCAAATCGTTATGCATCTTCCTCAAACAGAGGTTCTTCCCCCTTCAAGGTACAATTGAAATTCGATATTCCTATATTTGAAGGTTAGATAGACATAGATACGGTAGACAAATGGTTGAATCTGCTAGAAGGGTATTTCTCTCTCCATAACTTGTCAAATAGAGAAAATATTACTTTTGCGCTCCTCAAAGTCGTCCCCCATGTCAAAGATTGGTGGGAAAATTTCTGTGAGCAAAATGAAACAAAGGAACCCTCATTATTTACAGTCGTTTTCACCTGGGAGTCCTTCAGGGATACTATTAAGGAACAATACTACCCTATTGGAAGTTATGATGACCTGTACACAAAAAGGACCATACTGCAGCAGGAAAAATACCAAGCAGTGCCCGAGTTCACAAATATCTTCCATACCTTACGCACCATTTTGGGTATCAAATATTATGAGAAACATCTGGTGCTCAAGTATCGTGATGGTCTGCATAGATACATCCCTGCCGAAATAGATTTTCTAGACATCTCATCCTTGGGCACGACCTATCGACATGCCGTCAAAATTGAGCAGAAGCTCAAACAAAAGACGCGACAATTTGGGCTTGGGAACCCCTCAAAGAAAAATCTAGGAAAGGGAGGCCCCAACCTGCATAACAAATGATAGATAAAACATGAACAACCTGAGAAAAACCAGTCCAAGATGCAAGCAAAGAAGGACACCGAAAATCAAAGAAAGATACCAAGAAGTGGTTGAGGTGAAAGCCTTTGAATTAGATGTTGGTTCCAACTCTGATTCAGAACCAGAAAGGGGGAGACCGATCATAGAAGTAGAACCCAATGCTACCATTGCTACCAACAAGCTCCAGCCTGGTGAACCAGATGAGCTAGAGGAACACGAGGACCTTTTTCATTCACAGATGTGGGTGAAGGGTAGCCCGTTGCACTTCATCATTAATAGAGGTATCCAAAAGAACCTGATCTCCATGAATTTTTTCAAGCAACTCGCCCTGCCGACAATGTCACACTCGTATCCCTACACTATCGAATGGATCTACCAAGGAATCGATATTCACATCAACCAAAAATGCCTCCTGTCATATGACATCAATCCCTTCAGAGACTAGGTATTTTGTGATGTTTCCCTGCTTGAAGTTTGTAATGTTATTTTGGGTCAACCATATTTATGGAAACATCATGATGTATATAATTCTACGCCTTAGAGTGTTATTACTACTTTGAAAAATAAATTTTACAGGATACCCGAGGCAGTCCAACCTGGTGTTATTTCATTGATCTCTGCTAAGCAATGCAAAAAGGTCATCTCTCAGACATGGATGTTTGTCTTCTATGTGATTCACTCTCAGAATAAGCGAAATATCACAGCCATATTCAGGGTCTCCATGACCGGCTTCTCCACACAACAGAAACAATTGGATAAGGTCATGGAAGAATACTCAGATATCTTCTCCTCACCTATCAGGGTACCTCTGAACTATCAGGTCAAGCACCCCATTGATTTGACCCCCTACACATTGTTTCCCAATGGGCCATTATACCATCATTCTCTATTAGAGAATGGGAAGATCAAACAATAGATCCAAGAACTACTCCACAAGGGGCACATCTGTCCCAAATCATCACCTTGTGGGAGCCCAATTGTGATGGTACAGAAGAAAGATGGAACCTGGCGACATTGCATTGATTAACAGGCCTGAATAAATCACAGTCAGAAACCGGTACCTGATTCCCCAAATCGATGACCTCCTTGATCAGCTCATAGGGGTAAAATACTTCAGTAAGATTGATCTGAAGTCTGGCTACCACCAGGTCCCGATAGAAAAAATAGATGTATGGAAGATCACCTTCAAGTCAAAGGAAGGTATTTTTTAATGGTTTCTCATGCCCTTTGCTTTGACAAATGCTCCAACCAATTTCATGAGGATGATGGAGGATATCCTGTGACCATTCACCAATACTTTTGTAGTGGTGTATCTGGATGAAATCCTCATTTACAACAAGACTTGGGTAGAACACTTGCATCATATTCGACAGGTTTTGCACACCCTGCGGCAGTACCAGCTCTACGCCAACTTGGAAAAATTCCTCTTCAGCATGGACAGGGTTCATTACCTAGGCTACATCATCGATCAACATGGTGTACATGTGGATCCAACCAAATTCCAAGTCATCTATGACTGGATAACCCCAACCACACTCACTGAGCTTCGAAGATTCTTGGTCCATGCCAATTGATACTGCAGGTTCGTGCTGGGATTCTCCCATATTTCATGGGCCCTCAACCAAGTAACCAAGAGTGGTGGTTAGAAAATATTTGTGTGGGTCCAGTCCCAACAAAAAGTGTTTGATGATGTGAAGCAACACTTGTTCTCAACCCCAATACTTTCACTACAGGACCTACATCATCCCTTTGATATCGAAACATATGCTTCAAACTATGTTGTGGATGCCATTCTCACTCAACATAGCCACGACATGGCCTATCATAGTGATACACTATCATATGTTTTCCGTAAGTACCTTACTTATGACAAAGAAATGTACTTCATTATGTAAGCCTGCCAACAGTGGATACATTGCAATCTTGGGAAGGAGACAATCATCCACACTGATCATAAGCTACTGCAGTTCGTGCAGACACAAAGAAAATTGCATAATGACCACCATCAGAAGTGGTCCACCTACTTGCAAAAATTCCACCTCAACATCAAGTATAAAATGGAAAGCACCAACCGCGTCATTTATTTCCTCAACAAACCTCCTGTTGCGAAACTCACCACAGTGCTAGAATCTTGCAACCATGAGACCTCTGGATGGCCCCAACTCCATTAGACAGGCCCAAACTTCGCCACCACCTACCAAATGCTCGGCGCAAATGTAGTTGTCATTAATTTCCATCTTCAACATAGTTACCAACTTAATAAGAACCGTGACCTCAAAATGAGAACTTTGGCCCAAAAAACCTATATTTTTGCATAAAAAACATCAAAATCAACCCCCAAATCAAAAAGTGGTGCTACCGGTAGCACCATTTTTTAAAACGGGGTGAAAATTACAACATTTTTCAAACATGGGCTTCAAAACTTAGACAATAGCTTAGAAAAACCTTAAAATCAACACCTAAAAACAAATAAGATGTTTTTGATTTTTTTTTTTCTTTTCAAAACGTTAAATTTTGAGATAATTTTAAATCATATTTTTATCACTTGGTACCATTAAAATGAAAACCTCAAAATCAACCATCAAATTGAAAAGTACTGCTATCATTAGCACCCATTTTAAAATTGGGTATGAAAATGACACATTTTTATAATGTGGTAAAAGAACTCGTAATTACTATAAACAAAATCATAAAAGAAACCCTTAAATGTTTACTTTTTAAATGTTATTATCACGCAAAGCACAAGGTAATACATAATGCCATGAAAATATCACAATATACTTTAAAATTTCAATGTCACTTTTTAATAATTTTTTACTTTTAATAATAAAAGAGTAAATACAAGTCTAGAATTGTGGTGGGCTCCCCAACCAAGCTATGGGCTCTTGAGCTCCTCCCTGGGCTTCCTATCTATGTGTGTGGGCTCATCTCACTCCATCCAGGAATGCAAGCGGAAGCTGATCCATGTTCAATACATCTGTTATGTGGAAAAATGCACATATCCAAATGTGAAATCCATTGAAGAAAACAAAGTGTAGCCACATCTTACAATAGAGGCCCCAACAACAACAGCACCATCTTACGAGAAGAGGATGTCCAACTGAACCATCTGCCAATAGAACACCCATTCACAGCTCACGGCCCAATATAATACAATCTCACACCCATTGATGGTTTCCTATTGTCTTGCTTTTCACCCATTTCTTATTTTATCTTTTGGAATCGATGTGCGATCTTACTTACGATGGCACCCATTTTGAGAAGTTGCTAAGCCCATTATTGTATTATAAAATAGATAATGTAATAAACTCTTACTTGGGACTTTCCTTTCATTACACTCTGCTTAAAATAAGATTATATATATATATATACCTCTGATTACCTCTTGGGAACCCATTTTAAAATTGGGTATGAAAATGACACATTTTTATAATGTGGTAAAAGAACTCGTAATTACTATAAACAAAATCATAAAAGAAACCCTTAAATGTTTACTTTTTAAATGTTATTATCACGCAAAGAGCAAGGTAATACATAATGCCATGAAAATATCACAATATACTTTAAAATTTCAACGTCACATTTTAATAATTTTTTACTTTTAATAATAAAAGAGTAAATACAAGTTACGTTGAATGAAACGTAAATAATTTATTAATTAGTATTGTTATATTGACCATATTCAAAAGATATGAGCTAACAAAATTGTGAAAAACTAAGAAAAATTAGAAAGAAATGAAAAAAAAAAAAATCCCGTAAAAACAATAATTTAAAAAACAAAAATATGGGTTTTTTCTAAAAACTAAGAGCCAAAAATCCCTTCAAACTTAAAAGAAGAAAAAAAAAACAAAAAACAAAAAACAAAAAATAATCAAAATTCAATAAAAAAAAAAAAAACATCTAAAATAAATAAAATTAACAAAAACATTAAATTTACCTAAGCTAAAAATTTATTTTAATTTTTTTTATATAATATGTGAATAATGTAAGAATGTTATATTATAACTATGTTATAATATAACTATGTTATATTATAACATACTAACTCTTTTATCAAATGAATAGGACTTGGGTTAGGCCACAGGACCATGGCCAAGCTCGCAGGGGGCTGGGGCGATGTCGTTATATTATAACTATAACTATGTTATATTATAACATAGTTATAATAATATAACTATGTTATAATATAACATAGGATTATGTTTTTTTTTTAGTTTTTTTAATTATTTTTGTAAATTTTATTTTTTTAAGGTTTTTATATAAATTTTATTTTCGTGAATTCTTGTTTAAATTTTGTATTAAAATTTATATTTTAAGTTTCTTAATTTAGGTTTTTTTTTTTGTATGTTTTTATATT
>SNQJ01S0004140.1:194453-205577 GCA_010110895.2 Picea sitchensis
GCGTGTCCTCCTTAATCTCACGACTACGATTTCTTCGGGTGTCTGGACTTCGGAAATCTCAAATTTCAAAACTTATCTGGCCCCACTGGCTTTTCTTCGAAGCCATGGATATGGTGACGCATGGCTCTTGGCAAATTAATGACTGAGATCCTCTTGGATGATCAGACGATCGAGATTTACTTTGGCTCTCTGACTCTTCGGGCTTCGGGAGTCTCAAAGCTCAACTGAAAACCTCTTGAATAGATTCCTCCGGAGTTACTAATATGATGACATGTAACCTCTTGGCGATTGATGGTCAGGATCTACTTAGAACGATCCAACAGTCGACGTTTACTTTGGGTCTCCGACTCTCTGGGCTTCGGGAGTTTCACCTCTCAACTTCTCCTCACTCTCTCTTTCCCTGAGTGATTTCACCCAGAGCACCCATTCGGTTGACGCTTGTCCTTCTATGGATTGACGGTCCCCAACTACTTTGGCTATTCATAGTTTCGATGTTCGATCCCTAACCTGTCACATCATTGCATGCCTTTCAATTTGCGGGGGCATGTATTGGTGGTTTGGAGTAACCCTGTTTTCACCCCACAATTCTCCTGATGTTGACACATAACCCCTTGGGGAAATTGTGGTTTGGATTGCAGAACCTCCTTGGAAAATTATCTCCCATACAACTCGGTTCCCCACAATGCCTCTTGTCCATTGATCTCACTCTCCCATGGGATCCGACGGTTGTGACCTTAACCCTTGCTTCCTTTTCATTGAATGACCCTTGTTCACTTGTCCTAAGATCCAACGATCACAGATTTCTCCTGATACTACAGTGGCAATCGCTCCTGAATTCAAATGGGACGGTCATGATCCTTAGAACCGCTTACACGGGTCTCTGATGTTCTATCTCCCGTGGAGATTCTTCAATGCCATTCCTCCTAATATTTTCATCTCCACAGTCAGATTTTGATCTCGACCCCAAGACTCTGACTAATAGACTTAGCCCATACTGGCCTGGTGTTTTAGCCAAAAGCTCTGATACCAAACTGTAACATACCCAGCCACCCACAGGATGCGGTACGCTACCTTCAAGCTCGACCTTGGAATACTTTCTCTTACATATACCTTTTAAGCTTTAAGGATGAATAAAAGAAAATACTGTAACGACATGCATAAAAATATCCAGCAAGCATGCATAGTATAAATATTCAATTAAACGATAATTAAATATACAACATAAATACATTCATATACATGTAAATGATAGCATAACAAAGAGCACTTATCTTTATGAAATACAACACCAACTGGGTGCAGACCAAGGACATTCCACCCAACCATAGATAATACTATTTGAAATCTCAACACGAGTGTCACCCCCGAGCCAAGGATATGAATCCACAGGGACTGTTCCAAAGTGTTACTTGGCTTCCAAAACCAGTCAACACCCAAGATCTCATAGGATTTCAAGCTCTCATAGCAATCCAAGTACCCAACTCTCTTCTACCCAGCTTGCACCACCCAAGAGAATGGACCTCCACCCTTCTCTGCCACGTTATCCCTCAGGCACTCCATCTCTTTAATTCGGGCTCTAGCGCAACTGGTCTAGAATCTCAATGATGGAACTCTCAGGACTCGTAGTTGTGAGCAACGTTGAACACAGGCCAATGCATCTCAGACATTCGGCCTCAGGTGATGACTGGATCACACTAGCGACCACTACAATCACCTGTCCCATGGCTAATCTTCAATAGTTCAACTCCCTTTCCCCGAGCCAAGACACAGATGACATATGGATCAATGAACAGGTAAGTGGGTGCATGGAGGTGCGTTCATGGAATTTCATGAGGGATATAATGGTGCGAATGAAAAAGTGAAGGAGAAAACGATCCAACGACGAACCCCCCCGTTAGACCAGAGGCGGGTTTAAGTAACTTCGTGGGGAAATTAATAACCTCTTGGCCTTCCCCAAGAAGCTCACATAACCGATCCCATCCCTTAGAAAAAAAGGGGTAATTAGAATAGGAATAAACACTTAGCCCCTCAAGCCCCCTCTCTTGTGGAATCATGGCCCCCTATAATTCTATTCCTTGTCCATCTAGTAGCCAACCATGTATTTATTATTAATAATGATAAAAACATTACATGTCTTGGCTACACTGGCTTTTTAATAATTGTTTGGGCACTTTCTCCTCCCATCATTGTAAAAATACATTATTTAAAATGGGGGTTCAAAACCTGGGGTGTTACAAGCCACTAAGAAACAGGGCTTGTAGACCCCTCTTCTTACTCCTAACAGGCCATGGGAATCCATCCTAATGGACTACAAGTCGGGCCTCCCATCCACCAAGTGGGCCAATGAATATGCGTGTGTGGTTGTGGATTGCATTTCTAAGATGGCGATTATGGCCGCCTTCAAGAAGAGCATCCCAGTAGAGGCCACTGCAAAGATATTATTTTAACGAGTCTGGGTACATTTTGGAATCCCACAAACCATTGTCTCATTTTTGGATAGTCGATTTCTAAGAACATTTTGTTCAAGCCTCTAGTCATTGCTAGACACCAAGCTCACCAAATACATGGCCTTACACCCCTAGACAAATGGCCAAACTGAGGCCATAAATCGAATGATCCTGCATATCGTGTGCATGTATAACTCCAAGAACCCTTGCACATGGGATGAGAGTCTTTACTATGTTCAACATAGGTACAACCGAGTCCTTCATAGCTCAACCAAAAACAACCCCTTTCAGGTGGGGTTGGGATTCCAACCATTGGGTCTCATAGATGTTGCACTACCCCTTTCGGTCACCTCAACTGACTGATCTCTTGGTCCAACTACAGTTGAAAAAACCACCCGGTTTATTGAGCAAATCCATCACATCCACCAACAGGTTGAGGATATCCTACAAAATTCCAATGACAAGTACACATAGCGCCATGATCAACATTGGGTGCCACATAAGTTTCAGGTGGGTGAACAATTTTGGTTGCACTTGCAGAAAGAGATCCTTAAAAAACCCCATCGGAAGATTCACCGACTCTGTTATGGGTCATACACCATCACCAAGGTTGTGGGTGATAATTTTTTCGTGCTCAACATTCCTCCTTTCCTCGGCTTGCACCTATTGTTCAACGTGGATATCCTTCAACTGTTATTGGACACCTCAGAGATAGGATAACAACTAACAATGAAAGTGATCAACCAATACTACATACAACAGGAATCTAGTGATCATGTTGTGGAAAAATAGATGAAGGTAACTCCCCAACAAAGGATCCATCTTTATCAAGTTGTCAAAGTAGGGTAGCTCCTGCACCAAGGCAAGTGGCTCACAAGCGGCCAAATTCAGCAGAAATTTCCTCATTTGATGGGGGAACTCAACGCAATGGAGATCATTTCTTCCTAATGGGAGAGGATTGATCCATATGGATGTTGGTGGCCTCCCACCTATTCCAACTAGATCATTTTGGCATTTTTCCAGTTTCATAGTTTTTTCCCTAGTTTTGGGTCCTTGACTTGCGAGGTCGTTTTGAGGCCCTAAACAACATTTTTTAGGGCTCACCACAATCAGAGTGACCTTTGATATATAGAAAAAAATGTGTATTCCTTGGATAAACATTTCCAATGGGATATCATGTGCCTAAAACAAAGATCGCATGCAAAAGTTACAACCCCGGAAAGTTGAAGTACTAACTTACCCAAACGGGGCCCACATGACTTTTGGTGCTTCATCTCCTAGGGTTAGTTTTTTTGGATGTCTAGGGTTTTTAAAATTCATGTTTATTGTAAAAAGGCCTTCATAGCCTCATTTTAATCATCTTCTTTTGAATGAGCATAGCCATCACATCTCTTCTCAGAGATAAGCTGCCACCTTTCTAGCAGGCTTGTTTTTGCTACATTTTATTGTTTCAGCTTATTTCCTTATTGAATAGAAACCAATTTTACTGTATATATGTTATTATATGTTAATCATATTTTGATAATAATCTATATTAATTTTTTTATGAAAATATATTCCAGATCATTGACATATTGGTAGCATTATAGATGAGATGACCAATTTTGGCCTTCCATAGATTACTATTGGGATGCTTAGGATTGGCTACCTGGATGAGGGGTCTTCTAAGGAGTTCACCAAGTTTATGTAGCTTATGATTGATTGGGTAAGTTACGTGTATTATTTCATTCAAACGTTTCATACTAGTGATATGAGCAGAGAGTGATTTGCATCATCTAGACTAGTTTGTGAATGTTACAGGAAGATCCGAAAGTCGACCACATGGAGTAGATTCATAGAAAATGTATGGGGAGATACGGGGGACCACAAAATTGGTCAATAGAGTAGGTAGGGGAACATTCATCCCACAATATTGATGCAATAATTGGCCATTTTTGGACAAGAGTGGGAGAGCCTATTGTAATACTACATCATATGTTTACCGAGGGTGTATTGGGAAGAGAGTATGTATGTAGTGATTGACCTTTTTCACTTTCTTTCCAACAATAAATTCGTAGTATGGGGATGAAAAGGTGATAGATATATCTAGTGGAGATATGTATAGAGTCCATGAGAAGTCCGGATACAGTGTCAATGAGAGGGACACACTTCCTTTATCGACATTGAATATCGAGTATGGAAGTGGATTTGTAGGTCATGACTTCACCTCGATGCCTATGAAAGATATTATTCATGGTACTATATTTATCCCTTATAGGTATTTCAGGGGGCATTACCATGGGAGGAATTGGTAGAATAGGCATGGTGTTGGGAAAGTTATGATCATAGTGGCACAACATCGTCATGGTGGTTCCTTTCTAAGATTATCTTGGGAATACGGAATTTCAATATTAGATGGTTCAACAACTGACACAAAGGCAAGATCCAATTTTTATTTCATTAGATTGGGTCCCTAGAAAGTTAATTCTTTTAGAGGTTTATTGAGTTGTAGAAAAACTGATTTTCTCTACTTAGTGGTAGTATTCAGGAGGCCTCTTATGTTCATACCTTCCTAGATCATGGATTGAGTAGTGGATGCTTCACATCTCCAAGGTTGGTTTGGGACTGTGGTATCATTCTTAGGTTTAGTACATCTTATTCGTTGGAGCACCAGGTCATGATGGCATTGCTTTAGGACATGCAATATTTTGGAAGGGAGGACTATAATGTTCTTAGTTTTATATCCCCCTACTCTACAGTCAAAGGTGAATTTGTGAGTTTATGTCATCCTGACCAAAGGAGTAAAACGAGGTTACAAATGAGCTAGGGTAATTTTGACATGTTATATGGGGACTAGTCTAGTCCATTCACTATATTTCATTGTCAGGATCGTTTCCGCATAGTTCTCTCTTAGATCCATGGAATTATGACAATTTCAACAATTTTGGGTTATTATTGAGCATAATTTAATTTAATATACAGAGGGTATTATTTGAATCATATTATATGAGGGGATGCCTTTGTGTAATATATCGTTGCAACCAAGAAAAAATGATCTAAAGCTTGGGATGATGATAAAGGGTCGTCCGACATCCAGGAGTGTATCATAAGACAATTAATCATTTTCCTGCATAAAAAGGGTTTAAAAAGGTGCATAAAGTAATTTTGATCTTCATGTGGATTTGGTAAAAGAGAAGAAATATATAGAAGGGGTTATAAGAATTATAAAGTAAGGGTATCACTTCACCTTCCTCCTTATGATTTTATCTCTAATTTGGAGTGCTCTTGTAGCCAAGGTTTTAGTTGTTTTGGAAAAACCCTTCCACTTTTAGTTTGGTTTTGGTGGTGAAATATACAACCTAGACAAATGAGAGGGGAATACATCGAGTATTTCCATTAGAGATTCATCTCTAATTTTTCTTCAGTCTATTAGTAGATCCATTTGATTGGGAGGATTTTGGGCTTGCTTGGAGAGACGATTTATTTTTTTTAGTGATCATGAAGGATTTTGGCACGTTGGGAGTCTGAGAGGGTTTATTAAGGGTTGAAATAATTCTCTGCATAACCAAGAGGAGACATGAATGTTACATAGGTAGGAAATGGATTAAAGAGGAATCCATAGGTTGCAACGAAGTAAAGAGGAAGCCATAAGTTGCTTGGGAAAGGTCATGGGAAAATAAGGACCACATGAATATTGTGAGGAAGTCGAGCCCTTGTTTCTGTACGATGTGAGGAAGAGAGAGTTTGTGTAAGTCCATTTTAGGGTTTATCCTCCTCTTTGATAGTTCTTGCGAGTAGAGGAAGGGTTGTGGGGTCCTTTAGATAGATCGTGAGGGCCCTAGGATAGGTCACGAGGTATAGGAAATGACACGAGGTATTTTATAGTCTAAGGACAAGAGGAGTATATCCGTGGGCTCTTGGAAACTGAGAAACAAAGTGATAGAGAAGGGTTGAATGCCTGATCTGAATTATTTTGAGCACGAAATGAGAGTGGATATATAAGAAATAAATATACCAAGATATTGCAAGAGATCCAATCATATAACAGAGATATATCATATGTATATAACAAGAGGAACATATATATAGTAATACACAATTTCTATTAAGGAGTGAAATGTATATAATTGTAAAATTATAGAGTGAAAGACTCTCTACAATGGTGGTATCTTATCTCTAAGAAGAGATGTGATGGTTATGCTCATTTGCAAGAAGGTCATTACAATGAGGCTCAAAAGGTATTTTTAACATAAATGGAAAACCCTAAACATTAAAAATCCTATCCCCCAGAAGATGAAAATCCAGAAGGTTTGTAGCCCAATGTGAAGATGAAGTGTCGAAAGTCATATGGGCCCCGATGGGGTAAGTTGGTACAACAACTTCATGGGGTTGTAAATTTTTCATATGGTCTTTGGTTTAGGTGAACGATAGCCCATTGGAAAGGTCTATCTAAGGACTACACATTATTTCATCAAAATTTAACTCCATCTATAGTTTGACCATGAAAAGCCCTAAAAATGTTGTTTAGGGCATCAAAATGGACCTAGAAGTTTGGGACTAAAAAATATACAAAATAAATACCAATGATGAAAGTTGCATGTGAGATAGTTGGAATAGGTGGGTGGCCATCGATATCCATCTGGATCAATCCTTCCTCTTTAGGAATCAATGGTGTCCATTGCGTTGAGGTCTTGTGGGAGTCTGGAGATGGGACATTTTTTTTTTAATCTGAACCATGGTGAACCAATTGCCTTGATGGAAACGTTGCACTACTCGGCTTGTGGAAGAATGTCACAAACCTGATGTTTTAGGGGTTGGTCCTTTTTAACGAGTCTAACTGTATGAGATGACTGTGTGTAGAAGGAATCTTTGGTTTTTTCTTCAATGTTTCCAACCTGCTTTTGCTATATAGAGGGGGTTTGAATCGAGTCCATAATGGTCACAGTGTCCTTATGTTCACATCCTTCCTGAATCATGAATAAGATAAACTTTTTCATATGAGAGACAACTATGTTTCATTGTTGTTCCAAAACAATAGACGTAACTACCTCTCATATTAGGTAGACATGATCTCCGAGAGTAACAATGACAGTATGGGGTCCAGACTCATAAACAACATGGCGCTTCCACATATATCATTGGCCCAAAAGAACATCACAGACATATAACAGGGAAACATCACATAATATATCATCCTTGAAGGGGATGATCTCATAGCACAGACGACACTGTTGGATGACATGGAGATCTCATCCCTAGAAAATCCACCCAATTATGTATGGCTACAGTTGGGGTGTTGTTGGAAATCCTAGTTTTTTGAAGTTCTTTGTTGAGATGAGCTTATTTTGGATTCTTCTATCAAGAATGAAATGCAACGCGATCCCCTTCACCCACATCTCTGAATGGAAGAGGTGTTCCCCCTCTTCAATATCTATCGGTACTTTTGGTTGGATTGTTGTGGTTGCGACAGTGGTAGTGTGGTCTGTGTCTATGATATATCTCCTTCCATTATTTTCTGAATCATATTTTGAATCTGGGTTCGACTCTTTGTCTTTAATTACGACTACCAATTACTATTTCAAGCGATATTCATCGGTGTTGTGCCAAAGGATTTTGTGGAAATCGTACCACTTTCCAGTGTCCTTATTTTTCTTTCCCTTACCCTTATTTTTTTATGGCTTGGAATCATTTTCAGTAGGCTATTTGTTATGTCCATCTTTATCATAATTCGGTTGTTGCAAATTTGCAGACGCAAACTCCCACTTGTTCTGGTGCTTACATTTCTGCTCGATTTTGACATCATATTGATAAGCATCTTCCAGTGATGAGATGTTCAAAACCTCCATTTTAGTTTGGATGTACCTTTGTAGAGCCCCATGATATTTTAGAACCAAATTTCAGTCAGAATATTTGATACCCAACTTGGTACGCAATGTATGGAAGGTATTGGTGAACTCTGGCACTACTTGGACCCTCTCTTGATGCAACATGGTCCATATCATGTACTGATATTCATAGTTTCAAATAGGGTAATATTGTTACGTGACGACATCTGTGCAAGATTCCCAAGTGGGTTTGGCCTTGTTATCGCACAGTTTGTAGTTTAGGTCATAGGCTAAAGGATAGAGGACAAACTGGCGCAACAGGAACCTTCCCCACCCAATGTCACCTCGATGGGGAGGTTCTTTCTATTTAGGGAGGTTAGCCCAGGGGAGACGTCACTGGTAACCTGAGGTTTGAGGAGGCAGAAGATACAAGGTCAAGTTTTAAGAGTTCCCTCCTCGCAGGTTACCACCAGTGTCAGATAGTCTGGCTAATCAGCCAATAAAAGAAGTGTATGCCCTGTTGCAAACACCTGCCCGGAACAAGACAAAAGAAACACAATATATATATTTGCAGGCTATAACTCAAAGGGTTAGTACTTCTTTAACTATCTGATTTCATTCAATAAGCAATGCAATAGATACAAGATGAAATCAACGTTTTGTTAATTAGCCTATGAAAGATTATCAATATCTACCAAAATGACCAAGCCAACAGTATATCCAATCAATAATTTTCTCAATAAATGCTTGACATCATCACTCAAATTGCTTATATTAAACTTTTGCTATGTCAACATGAGGTATTCAACTATGACATCATCCTTTATCTGGTAAGTAGTGTTAGTTAGGGTTTCAAATTTAGGGTTTTAAATAGTTGTTTTGTACACTAGAGGCTCAATGTTGGAGATCAAGGATCAGTGCCTAAAAGGGTTAATGGAGTCAACTAGTGATGGACGCGAGAGTTGAAGGGTAAGAGTTTTCTGAGGATTAAAGGGTAGGTTTTCAAGGTGCTGCTAAAGCAGGACCTTGAAAGCAAAAACCCTAAGAGAGAGAGAGAGTTACTAGGTGTTGCAAAGGCAAGGCCTTGTGTTCTCTCCTCTTTCCAGGAAAACGACTAGCACAATAAAGAAATTTTGACCAAGATAGGAGGTTCTGATGAGGGAGACGTTGCAAAAACAAGGTCTATCAACAAACCCTAGATTGGTACGACCCTAGTGTAGTAAGCCTAGGCTAAGGACGTCTCACTCTTCCTGGCTTTAAACATGTGCGGCTAGCTTGAGGAATGAAGAAAATAAGTGTAGCAAAGGCTAGGCTCTATTTTCTTATTCAATGGTTTAAAGTTTCTTTGTCAGGGGACATGAGACAACAACCTACTTGTGTGGTTTTCCCCTAGGGTTTTGATTCAACAATATATAAGTAAAATGCAAGATATTTAAACTACAACCATTCAAAGAGAAGTTTTGTAGGAAAAACACTTACAATTCATGAAGAAATATCCAAGCAAACCCTAGTTGTAACACCTTCCTTTCAAAGAAACACCATAAAATGCCAAGAAAACTCCTCCTTCAAAATTTGCGCCTCACAATTTCATCCAAACAACCCCAATAGAGTGCTAAAGATCAGATCTCACAAGAGAGTGAGTTGTGTTATATCCAAATGAGGGAAAAACATCCTCAATATATATCATCCAATGACCTTTAATTTACAAAATAGGTCATTAAAATAGCTGACAAGGATGACTACCAAAAATTATACTGTTTTTACATTAACTTCTAAGTAAAAGACACAAAATGAGAAAAATATGGGATGTCAAGCCCTTCTGAGGGAGACGTTGGCCGCTTTTGGGCTAGTATAGCATCCAGAAGTTAGGCGTTAGCCCTTTTAGTTATCCTCCAAGCTGCCACATGTGCCAGTAATCCCATCAAACTGCCACACACTCAATATGATGTCTGAATCTCCTAGTTGACGTCTTGTCCATCAAAAGGAAAATGTTCCATTTGAAGTGGGTCATCCCCCCTGGGCTCATCCAAAGTGTCCTGGGTGGAACGTCCTTCTTTCCCTTGTGTGCAAAGGCTCATCATATCACTGTCCTGTCTCAGCCCCTGATGGGATCCCAACAACCATCTGATGGGCTCTTCATCCCCATGGAGGTCCGAGTTGATCATCTCCCCATGTGTACCGATCCACTGGTACCTGTCCATTGGGCATGATCCTGCACATCAAAAACTTCTCCCTCCATGGGCTCATTAGACCTTGGGATCATAACAATGTGAATCATATTTCATCATTAATTTTATGAAATACATGCATAAGATCCCTATAATATCGTCTAATAGCTCAAAGATATTACACTGATCTGTTATACAAAGATGAAGAAAATGACAAGGTAACCTATTGGACCAGCATCCATAAGAAGAGGAAAGTTTCCAAAGGACATTGTTCAAGCCATGTAATACGAGGTGGTATGATATAAGAATGTCCAGACACAGTGAAGACCAAGGGTAGGCATTATCCATGGGTGCCTTTGTAGGAGGCAAGTTGTACCTGTCATGGATGCAGTTCTTTCCAAGCCCCTTATTGCCTTTATTCTTTCTTTATTTAATACTTTTTATTTCTTTTTTGCTTCAACGTCTGACCAGAGGACACTTCCTTGGCATGGTGACCAAAGATGAAAGTGTTACCCATGAGTATTTTCACATAAATGATAAGGCTGGCACGTGATGAGACCCCCTTTCCCTTGGCCATGCAACCAAGGGTCATTTCCCTGGCGTGGTGACCAGATAATGGAAATGTCATACTGCTAGATACCTATGAACATAATGGGTCGGCTCGTGATGAGACCTCCCATCCTCTTGGCCAGGTCTTGTTTTATT
>SNQJ01S0004140.1:205627-221157 GCA_010110895.2 Picea sitchensis
ATGGCTTTTATCTTTTACCAACTGCTTTTACCTCCTGGGCCTTTAGCCCCTTCTTCCCACAGGACAAAGTGTAACCCCTCAAATAGGTCATCCTAATGTCTGGACTAGGGGAATGGGATGGATGAATGGGAGACAAGATGTAAAATGATAATATGGTGGGAGTAGACGATGGCTCTTCAAATCCCCCCTGGTGGATAACCAAAACCTATGGGTACAAGATTGTTGGGGCACCCCGTTAATCCCCCTAACAATGGTCAAGTGGGTTAGTGTAAGATCCAAACAGTTGTCAGAAATGTAAGGAACTTGATGCATATATCTGAAAGTTATAATGATCAACCATGACACATACCATGATACCTTGACCAATTGCCTCATGGAGCAAGAGTCTTCTCAGATGCAAGTCCAAGCTGATGGTGATGGATGCTGTTGTTGTTGATAGGACAAGTCTGATGAAGAAGAATAAGGATGGGCCCTCCAGGTCTATGCTCAGGTCAATCCTGCTCTCGGTACTCCATGTCTAGGACCTATGGGCCTCGAGACATGATCTCCTAGTTATCCCTATAAATCGGGGATAACATCTAGCTCCAAATCGGGGACATGTTCTCACCGTAGAGCACATGAGAACCTTAGAATCTCTGGCATAAACCTGCAGACCTGCTCACACTCGAAAAGGGGCATCAACAACAAAGGTGGGGTGGTATTTCTACCCCGCAAATATAATATATATGAAATAAAGAAATCAAAATGCATGTGAGGAAACAAACATGAAATGCAGATGGTATAATACATGGAAAATGCCTCCCTACTTATACTTACCTGTGCAATCATGTCCCACCACCTTGGTGAGGTTTGAGGAGGCGTCAGCTAATGGGTAATGGGTGCCTTCTTCCTTCTAAGGTGGACAAATAGTACGAGTTATCAACCGATTCCATCCCCTCCTTGAAAGGTCTAAGCCATGATTGTGTACTTCCTTTTACATTAGTTGGCTCTCCTTTCTGAGTATCCCACATCCATACCAACTCCCCCTCCTTGTATTTTTGGATCTTGTGTTTGGTTTTTCCTTGAACAACCCTGGTGTATTGTACTGAGGGAGGTGGGTGGGATTTTGGTGAAAAAACTTCTTCTTGGGATGGATGGATTTGCACGTCCTATTCATCCTTTTTCCTTTTTAGTATCTTCATCGTTCTGACCTCTTTGTTCTGAAAATGATCTAGGATTTGCTGGTATTCTTCTTTCTTGGGCCACTCAATCTGGTCAAAATCTTCTTCTGTTGCAAATGGCATATTTTCTAGAGAATATTCTTGAAGAGTTTGTATCACATATTTCTGCGCTTCATTTACAGAAGGAACGACATCTTGTACGTGGTTTCCAATTATCAACACATTGAGTAAACATCCAGTTGTTAAATCTTTCAAAGGAAACCATAAAAAGGTGAGATCCATTTCAAGGGACCCACCTATCATTGCCCCAAACTTCCTAGACAACAACATTCCCCACACATCCAGGACATCAACAACTATAATATCTATGCGGACGGTCTTCTCGGGGAATTCTTTCAATTGCACTTCGACATTTTCAACTACACCATGTGTTGGTATTGCTTTGGATTCAAATCCACACACATTTTTGTAAGGCCTAGTTACCTTCAGGCCCATTTGTTGCATGACTTTAAGAGACATCATATTTTCACCAGCACCTGTATCCAACATGCAATTGTTAAGGTGTTTATTATTCATCATAAGAGTCATGAAGAAGGGTGGATTTTCACCATATTGGATCCTGAATTGATCATCTTGCAACATAATTGGGGGGTCCATAGGCTCAGATGTTCCCGAAAAGAAGGTATTGAAGCGTTCTTTAATAGAGGGGATCTTAATTGCTTCTTTTAAGGGAACGTTCACATCGATCTTCGACAAAGCTCCTTCAAAGTCAAAATCAAGGGTGATCTTATCAGCTTTAGATGTCTTGGGAGGAAGAACCTCAGGAGATTTTGGTTGATCAGTGGCAGGTTGTTTTGGATTATTTCTCTGGTATACTTGGACTTATTACTTTTTAATATTTTCTCGTGACTCCTGGTCCAAGTTGTTAATTATTGCTAGTCTTGCTTCTCTAGTTGCTTCCTTCAGGGCCTGCTGATGCTCTATATCAGTGATATTTATCTGAGGGAAACTTGTAAAGCAGTCGAGATTGTTGACTTGTTGCTGGTTGGCGTTATAAGGACACTCATTCTCCCAATGTGCTTCACTGCATTCCATGCACCAAGGATTTTCATCAACGACATTTGTAGGGGCCAGAGTATTTGGAACTTCATTTTCATTCTTTGGCTTGTAGGTTTGGTTCCCTTTCTAGAATGGCCCTTTGAATGGAGGTCTAGGTGCCTAGGTCTGGGACTTTTTAAGTCTAACGATACAGTTCATCATTTCTTCTTGATTCTTCATGATGTTATCCACTGAAGCTTGTAGCTTACTGATGTTGGTGCAGAGATCCGAAGTAGGCACAACATTGTGTACCATTTTCTTCTTGGAGTCTATTCTCCCCCTAGGGTTAGCAAAGGGCTCAATTTTGGATGAAAGGAGATTTCCTTCTATCTTGGTTGAGAGCTCTTGGGATTCTTGAATGGACTGAGGGTCTTTGCCTATAAGAAGATACCCTAGTTGGCCACTGAAAGATCTAGTATAAATGTGAACAAGATAATCATCTTTCGGATGATGGCTTGGGGGAATTCGTTGGAGTAATGCTTTGAATATGGTATGGAACTCCTGAATAGACTCATTCTAATTCTTGGAAAGGCTATTTAGTCAGGTGAGCAACATGTTCGGGTGTTCTTTGATACTCCACCTTCTGAGGAAGATTTTCTCAAGTCTATCCATGGTTTTGATGCTTCCATCAGGAAGGCCAAGATACCAATGTCGTGTAGCATCATAAAGGGTAGAAGAGAATAGATTCATAACTAAGTCCTCGATATCATCACTAATAGGGTGAAGCTGAAAAAATGCCCAAAAGTTACTCATATTCTCTTCGGCACTAGTGGCATCAGTGTCGGTAAACTTAGGCAACCACTTTTCATATTTGGGTGGCATTTTCCTAGGGTAGCCAGGTATGGCTGACATGTCTAATGGCTTGAACAAAGTAGATTACCATTGTATTTGATTGTTGACTAGGTTCGTAGTATCGGTCTGAGAAGTAGACATGTTTAAAGAAAGTCTCTTTCCAAAAAGTGACTTGACAACAGGTGAATTTGCAGGAGGCTTCCTTCTGAAAGCTAAAGGAGGATTATTGAATCTCCTTTTGGTTTGTGGAGATGCCAGATAGTTTTCCTGAAAATATCAAAGAATAGGGGAATAAAGTCTCAGTGGAGTCGCTAGGTAAGCTTGTAAGGGAAGAGGTCCTTAAGGCAAGGCTTACCAAAAGACTTGTTGTTGAGGGAGATTGACTTAGTTTTGCCCGACAACGGCGCCAAAAAATTATCTCACAGTTTGTAGTTTAGGTCACAGGCTAAAGGATAGAGGACAAACTAGTGCAATAGGAACCTTCCCCACCCAATATCACCCCGATGGGGAGGTTCTTTCTGTTTAGGGAGGTTATCCCAGGGGAGACATCCCCGGTAACCTGAGGTTTGAGGAGGCAGAAGATACAAGGTCAAGTTTTAAGATTTCCCTCCTTGCAGGTTACCACCAGTGTTAGATAGTCCGGCTAATCAACCAATAAAAGAAGTGTATGCCTTGTTGAAAACACCTGCTCGGAACAAGACAAAAGCAACACAATATATATATTTGCAGGGTATAACTCAAAGGGTTAGTACTTCTTTAACTATCTGATTTCATTCAATAAGCAATGCAATAGATACAAGATGAAGTCAACATTTTGTTAATTAGCCTATGAAAGATTATCAATTCATCAATATCTACCAAAATGACCAAGCCAACAGTATATCCAATCAATAATTTGCTCAATAAATGCTTGACATCATCACTCAAATTTCTTATATTAAACTTTTGTTGCGTCAAGATGAAGTATTCAACTATGACGTCAACCTTTATCAGGTTAGGAGTGTTAGTTAGGGTTTCAAATTTAGGGTTTTAAATAGTTGTTTTGTACACTAGAGGCTCAACATTGGAGATCAAGGATAAGTGCCTAAAAGGGTTAATGGAGTCAACTAGTGATGGATGCGAGAGTTGAAGGGTAAGAGATTTTTGAGGATTAAAGGGTAGGTTTTCAAGGTGCTGATAAAGAAGGGCCTTGAAAGCAGAAACCCTAAGAGAGAGAGAGTTACAAGGCATTGCAAAGGCAAGGCCTTGTGTTCTCTCCTCTTTCCAGGCAAACAACTAGCACAATAAAGAAATTTTGACCAAGACAGGAGGTTCTGATGAGGGAGATGTTTCAAAAACAAGGTCTATCAACACACCCTAAATTGGTACGGCCCTAGTGTAGTAAGCCTAGGCTAAGGATGTCTCAGTCTTCTTGGCTTTAAACATGTACGACTAGCTTGAGGAATGAAGAAAATAAGTGTAGCAAAGGCTAGGCTCTATTTTCTTATTCAATGGTTTAAAGTTTCTTTGTTAGGGGACATGAGACAACAACCTACTTGTGTGGTTGTCCCCTAGGGTTTTGATTCAGAAATATATAAGTAAAATGCAAGATATTTAAACTACAACCATTCAAAGAGAAGTTTTGCAGGAAAAACACTTACAATTCATGAAAAAATATCCAAGCAAACCCTAGTTGTAACACCTTCCTTTCAAAGAAACACCATAAAATGCCAAGAAAACTCCTCCTTCAGAAGTTGCACCTCACAATTTCAGCCAAACAACCCCAATAGGGCGCTAAAGATCAAATCTCACAAGAGAGTGAGTTGTGTTATATCCAAATGAGGGAAAAACATCCTCAATATATATCATCCAATGACCTTTAATTTACAAAATAGGTCATTAAAACAGCCGACAAGGATGACTACAAAAAATTATACCATTTTTACATTAACTGCTAAGTAAAAGACACAAAATGAGCAAAAGGTGGGATGTCAAGCCCTTCTGAGGGAGACGTTGGCCCCTTTTGGGCTAGTCCAGCATCCAAAATTCAAGCGTTATCCCTTTTAGGGCTCCTCCAAGCTGCCACATGTGCCATTAATCCCATCAAACTTCCACACGATCAAGATGACATCTGAATCTCCTCGGTGACGTCCTATCCATCCAGAGGAAAATGTTCCATCTGAAGTTAGTCATCCCCCCTGGTCTCAGCCAAAGTGTCCTGGGTGGAACGTCCTTCTTTCCCTTGTGTGCAAAGGCTCATCATATCACTGTCCTGTCCTAGCCCTTGATGGGATCCCAACAACCATCTGATGGGCTCTTCAACCCCATGGAGGTCTGAGCTAATCATCTCCCCATGTGTAGCGGTCCACTGGTACCTGTCTGTCGGGCATGGTCATGCACATCAAAAACTTCACCCTCCATGGGCTCATTAGTCCTTGGGATCATAGCAATGTCAATCATATTTCATCATTAATTTTATCAAATACATGCATAAGACCCCTAGCATATCGTCTAATAGCTCAAAGATATTACACCGATCTACTATACAAAGCTGAAGAAAAAGACAAGGTAACCTACTGGGCCAGCATCCATAAGAAGAGGAAAGTTTCCAAAGGACATCGTTCAAGCCATGTAATACGAGGTGGTATGATCTAAGGATGTCCAGACACAGTGAAGACCAGGGGTAGGTATTATCCGTGGGTGCCTTTGTAGGAGGCGAGCTATAACTGTCATGGATGCAGTTCTTTCCAAGCCCCTTATTTCCTTTATTATTTATTTATTTATTACTTTTTCTTTCTTTTTTTCTTCAAGGTCTGACCAGAGGACACTGCCTTGGCGTGGTGACCAAAGCTGACAGTTTTACCCACGAGTATTTTCACAGAAATGATAAGGCTGGCTCATGATGAGACACCCTTTCCCTTGGCCATGCAACCAAGGGTCATTGCCCTGGCGTGGTGACCAGATAATGGCAATGTCATACTGCTAGATACCTATGAGCATAATGGGTCGGATCATGATGAGACCTCCCATCCTCTTGGCCAGGTCTTGTTTTATTATTTTTCTTTGGGTCCCTTTTGTTTCTTATTGAGAGGCCTTTTATTTCCTTCTCGGGGATCCTTGGGCGAGGCATCTCTAGGTTTTATTTCGTATGGATTTTATCTTTTACCAACTTCTTTTACCTCATGGGCCTTTTGCCCCTTCTTCCCACAGGAAAAAGTGTAACCCCTCAAATAAGTCATCCTAATGCCTGGACTAGGGGAATGGTATGGATGAATGGGAGACAAGATGTAAAATGATAATATGGTGGGAGCGGATGATGGCTCTTCAAATCCCCCCTGGTGGCTAACCAAAACCTATGGGTACAAGCTTGCTAGGGAACCCCATTAATCCCCCCAACAATGGTCAAGTGGGTTAGTGTAAGATCCAAGCAGTTGTCAAAAATGTAAGGAACTTGATACATATATCCAAAAGTTATAATGATCAAACATGACACATACCATGATACCTGGACCAATTACCTCATGGAGCAAGAGTCTTCTCTGATGAAAGTCCAAGACGATGGTGATGGATGTTGCTGCTGCTGATAGGACAACTCTGATGAAGAAGAAGAAGGATGGGCCCTTTAGGGCTATGCTCAGGTCAATCCTGCTCTCGGTACTCTATGTCTAGGACCTGTGGGGCTCGAGACATGATCTCCTAGTTATCCCTAGAAATCGGGGATAACAGGCCTCAAACAATCCAGACTCCTCTATGGAAATTTGATCATAGTAAGTTTCCCACCAATTTTTGACATGGGGGAGAGCCTTAAGGAGTGCGAAGGTGATATTTTTCCTTCCATAAAATTTTTGCATAGATAAATAACCTTCTAGAGTATTTAACCATTTTCCCAGGGTATTTGCACCTATCTAACCTTCAAATATGGAGATATCAAAGTTAATTTGTACCTTGAAAGGAGAGGTGCCTCAAGACGTATCTATTGTTATAGGAAGGAGTGGAAGGATTTAGGAAAACATATTCATCATTTCATCCCTATGTCACATGAGAGCTTGCTCCAACAACAAATTAATAGAATCTTCTACTCCATCATTTTTATTTTATTCCTCCATGGAGGGTTTCTTCGATGTGCAAGAGTGATTTTCCTCAAGAGAGACAAGCTCAAGAACCAACTTTATATAATCATACCTCTTTGGGGACATGCACTGAAAATGACAAAGAGAAACCTACTATGATACAAATGATTTGGATTATTTTGAGCATGAAATGAGAGTGAATATATAATAAAGAAATATACCGAGATATTGTAAGAGATCCAATAATATAATAGAGATATATCAGATATGTATAACAATAGGAACATATATATAGTAATAAATAATTTCTATTAATAAGTGAAATGTACATAACTATAAAATTATAGAGTGAAAGACTCGTTAGAATGGTGGCATCTTATCTTTGAGAAGAGATGTGATTGCTACGCTGATTCACAAGAAGATCATTACAATGAGGTTCAAAAGGAATTTTTAGCATAAATGGAAAAACCCTAAACATGAAGAAACCTAGCCCCCTAAAGATGAAAATCCAAAAGGTTTGTGGCCCCAATGTAGATATGAAGTGCCAAAATTCATGTGGGCCTCAATGGGGTAAGTTGGTACAACAACTTCCTGGGATTATAACTTTTGCATACGATCTTTGTTTTAGGTGCACAATAGCTTGTTGGAAAGGGATATCTGACGAATACACATTATTCCATAAAACTCTAACTTTGTTTATAATTTGACTATGGAGAATGTAACATCCCACTCTTGTGAGAACATCTTATTGAGTTATTCTTTGAGGACACTTGCGTGCAAGTGATCCAGTTTCAGTATATGGATGTTTTTTCACTTATGGATTCTTGTGATGATGTTGATGGACTATGATGTTATGTTATTTGATATCTATGTATTGACATATGATATTGACGAGTTTCCCCTGAGTGTGCAGTACACTTGACAAATTGAGGATGTCGATGGCATCAATGGACCTCCTTGGACTCTGGATCGAGTTAGGGAGTGGATTGTATTGGTTTGGGTATTTTTTATTTATGCATATGTGACATATGATCTTGTATATTATGATGTTTTTTATGGATCATTGACAAGGTTTTGTTGAATGATGCAGGATGATGATTTCTTGCTAACCATACTCACATAAGGAGTAAAGGGGCCATGCACAACAACCATATATTGATAGAGAGGTGTGGTAGCATCCCTGGCACAACCTACTAGCACTCTCGCCATGGCTCGAATTTAGGTTAACAATTAACTAGTTTGAGAGATCCACGATGTCGTGAGGGATGACTAAGACAGTCAGTCATGAATATTCTAAGGGGAAAACAAGAAGGCAGGTTCCTTATTTCTTAGAGGCCCTTAGTCTCTCACAAGGTCTCCTGAATGGATTATTTACTCCAAGGGTTGGACAAGTACCAAAACTAGTCAAAGGCGAGTGACACCCTTGGATCCTGTAGTGTGTATTGAATGAAATGTCGCATAATTAAAATTTGAATCAAGGATAGTGGAAACCTTGGAGAATGGAGTGCATCTTTAAGGGAATGTCACGGTATAAAAAAAAATAAGTCAATGAATCTAGGTAGCATAGAAAACTTGAGCGAATGTTAAGCCGTAAAAATCTTGAGCGCCTGCCAAATTAATTAATAAACTAAAGAATTAATTTACTAAGAATAATCCCTAAGGGTATAGGAACTTGCAAATAAATATTTAACAAATCCTAAGTCTAAGTGAGTGAGAAGACTAAAAACTAAAATTTTAAATTAATTGATGAGCGGATGCATTAAATCAAATTAAGAATGAATGAAAATAAAAAAAAAACTTAAGGAGTGATTAATACACTTGTGCAAGTAAATCCTAAATTAGAATTGAATTGAGAATGGAATAAAGCATAAATATGTGTAAGCATAGAAATGTATCTAGTCTATTCTAACTAAAGAAATTTCAGCATCTTCATGTTCATTTTCCCGACAATATGAGTCCCTTGGTGTTGATATTCCCTCTAATGTCTCTGTGATTTTTTATTTTAAAAGTGACCTGTGTGCTGGGAAACCTCCCTTCGTTTACCTTAAGGGCCATAATTTTTTTTCCTCTGCAATTTCATCATTTTTGCCTCAACGGTTTTCTCTTGGTGTATCTCTACTTTTTTCTTTGGTTGTGTAAACTTGTCGATGATTTCCCTTCCAGATCTTTGTATTTTAGCAATGCCTTCCTATGATTTTTATGGGTACTTTATCCCTACGATTTTACCACTCTTTTCCCCTGCATTTTCCCTTTATACTCAACATCTTTACCACTCCTTCCCTCATTGTTCCACATTATTTTTACTCAACGAATTTGTTTAATATTTTCTTTATCGAGAGCGAACTATTGTGCATTATATTCCTAGCTTCCCTGCGACTTGGTCTTAATCTCAATGTTTTTAAACTTGTCCTCACATCATGAATTTGTATATTCCCTTACCATGTTAAATATCTGTGTTTTTATTTGGGGTGTTTTATACATGCCATCATGGTGGAACGACCATGTGAATTTCCATGGCCATTATCTGCGTCATTCCATCTATTAATTGCCAGTGAATAGCATTCACATTCCCTGTGACTTGGCTCCACAAATTGTACAAGTGTACCTCTCCATTTTGTTTTCCACTTTAATCCCTTGCCAACGAATATCATTTTTGTTCTCTACGTTTTATGCTGGTGTACTTTCCAGAGTGGGATATATCCTTTAAACCTCTGTTATTGCAATTTATTCCCTGCATTTGTTTTGGCATGAGATTTCAACCCGATGCCTATTTACTTGCTCAATGATTCTAACCTAGTTCTGTGCAAATTGGGAATCACAAACTTTGCATATTCATTATAAACCCATGCAAAATTTGACCTGTATGTTTGGGAAGGGAACACTCTGCATTTACCCTCTTTCCATAGAGTTTTTCTTTCATGAAAGGCACCCTGTGTGTTGGGATTAAACCTCCCCTCAAATTCATGGATAACTCCATGTTTTCTACCTTATACCTCTGCGAGTTTGCATGGTGTGTAAACTGCCCGAGATTGATTTCTCTTTCCTCTTCTTTTTTCCTAAATAATTTCGCCCAACCATGTGATTTATACTAGGGGATTCTCTTTCTTTCTCTACACTGATTGGGAAGATTACCATAGAGATTTTTTTTTAAGATCCTAAAACTAAAGGTGTATCAATTTAAATCAACCAGTTTACTTTTAATTATTTTAATTGGGCAAGGCGATAAAGAGTTTTAGTTGAATGAAACCCTCTACCGATTTATAACTTAGACATTTCCAAGACGAGAATAAATAGTGTAATTGAAAGAGAGGAGCTATATGTTTAGAGCTTAACACTGATTTATATGTCTATCTCCTTAAATTTTATTATAGATCAATATGTGCACAATATTAAAAATATCTTCAAAAATGGAAAAATGAATGGAGAATTGTTGGACTCATGGACATGTAGCTACTCATTTCAGTTATGAATTGATTGATTGAGTATTTAGGATCTATTGTGCCATTGAAAATAATGTGATTACCCTCGCTTTCCTTGAATAAGGCTGGTGTGTGTTTTCATGCAATTGTTCATTCACGCCCTGAAATTATTAGATTAGAATCCTTGCGCTTTAGATTTAATTGATAATTATCTTGTGCCTTGAATGAATGAAATTTATAGATGATTGGTGATTAGTTTACTATTGCGCTTTTATATCAATGAATTCCATATGATTGATTAAGCATATTATATCTTGTGCTAGTTAAAATAGATGATTGTCTTGCACCATGGATTATGATGTGATTAAACAATTAGATTATTTGCGCGCAATGAATAATTATGATGCATGTTTAATTAAGTGATTAAGATTAAATGTCTACATTTAATGATGTGATGTATGTTTTAATAGAATTTGTTGCGGACCTTGAAATAAAATAGATGTTCGCGTCTGCGTCATAAAAATAAAGTGATTACACTTATGCCTCAACCTTTGTCGTTGTATGATTGATGAAGTATTTACAATCTCTTGCACCTTGAATTTAATGTTGATCACTCTTGCATCATGCATAAGTTGTTAATTAATATTGCGTCATGAAATTATGTCTATATACGACTAATTTAGTAACTAGCTTTCTCTTGTGCCATTAATTAAGTTGACATGTGATTGTTCTAGAGTTTGTTTACTTTCACGTGCAAAAAATATTTAATGTTGATGAATGATTGTTAGAATTCTATATCACGTGCGCCACAAATTAAATGTTGATGTATGATTGATAAATATGATGATTACCCTTGCGCCATGATTAATTTATGATTACAATTGATTGATTGATTTAGTTGATGTTGGTCTTGATTGATAGTGGGATGTAGACACCTCCTTCTTCGTTAGAACAATCGCCAGCCCTGAGACCTTAAATGGTCAAAATAAATTGAATCCTGGACTTGAGCATTTCTTATGTGTCCTGGAGGTCCCAACCTTGCAGATTAGGTTTTGCGGGTAGTAATTTGTATATTCATTATCTCATTGATCATTGTTTATAAATTGTTTCAATATGATTGTGATGTACTAAGAGGTGACACTATTTATGTTTATGCGTCGCTATACTTTTTGTTGATGCATTGAATGTGTCGTTATTGATTTCAATGATCAGTAGCTGGTTATGATTTTACTTATGATGTGATTGATTTTACTACTATGATTTATATTGTTCACGTTAATTTCTTAATGTGTGTGTGTGTGTGTTTATATATGTATATATATATATATATATATATATTTATTACATTTTATGCTTCGCTTCCCTAGTCATAACGGACGGGCCATTACAGCGAGCCCTAGAAACATTGTTTAGGGCCTCAAAACAACACTAGAAGTTTAGGACTTGAAAATCTAGGAAATAACTGCCAATGATGAAAGATGCATGTGAGCCAGTTAGAATAGGTGGTTGGATACCGATATCCATATGGATCAGTGCCATATTTTTTGAATAAAGAAGGTTGGGAGGAGAAGTGAGTTGTTTGGTGAGTCATTTAGCAGTGGAAAAGAGTCATTAAGAAGATAGTGGCATCTATTTCAAGTTTTGGTTATTATTCTATGTTTTATTAAGTTATTTAATTTGTTATGATATCCATTAGTAATTTTATTATGCTTCCATAATAAAATAAATATTCGTACATTGCCTATTATATTCCATGAGCACATTGGATGCATGCCATATGTTTGATGGAACACGTCTTTTTATAAGATATGTAAATTGTTTGTGTAAATTGGAAAACCAATTTATGTTATAAAAACATATGCAATACAATTGTTTGATGAAACTAAAAAACTAAATCAAACACCGATTGACAAACAAACACAATATTATAGCCTAACAAGTATGGGGGATATTAAAACACCAACTATAGGTTGTTACTAAAATTATAGAAGGCATGCCATTTCATAGTATCCTTGATACTTTATCTCAAATCAAGAAAATACAAACCTTAAATCTTCATTAATAAAAGTTATTTTCCAAATACATAACAGATCCATGCTCCTTCGAAATTTTATTTTAAAAATAGCCACAATCTTTCCACCAGTTTCATACATTCAACATTAACTATTCACTAAACATTACAAGAAAATAATACATACCCGCACATATGGATAAAGACACATAACTATGTGTCCCAATCCTAGGTTAGCACCATACCAAGCATAAAATTATTTCATGTTCAATTAAAAGGAAAGATCTTGTCCTCGGTGTAGACAATATCTGTCCCTAAAAAGATATTGACTTGGAATAAAAATAAATTCTTTCAATCATTAATTTCTTCTTTCTTAGGCAACACTTTACATAACCATTTTTTTATATTATTATTATTTATAACTAAAAGTTACAAAAAAAAGGTAGGAAAACATTTCCATCTTCTTAGACATTACTTAGTGACCTTTACATAATGATTACATAATCAACATGCAAACATCAAACTACCAATAATCACATAGGTTTGTTAGGACCTACAATTTTAGCTAGATCTAAAATGCTTTGATGCCATATGTAACGACCAACACACAATCTATCAAACAGATCCGACTGGGAAAAAAATCACCATTTGATTTTGAAATCAATATAAATGATTTCTTTATTACTTACAAGCAAGTATCAAGCACTTAATATTTTTTTACAAAACCAAATGTTTTAGATCCAATCAGCATATGTATTGTCACTATCATAACATTTATGAAGTTTAAATTTTCTAATATTGTTTTATGAAAATAGAAACTAGTTCCATATATTCTTTCGTAATAAGGATCTTAATCTTATCTAAAATGCACGATTTGAAAAGTTCTTTTATTAGGCCAAGTTGCGAAATTCACCTCTTCCTATTTATAGGGCACAATTTATAGGGCACAATTTATAACATGGGAATGCAATAAAGATCAAATGTATATAAATAGAATAATAATAGATACTATAATAAAATATACCAATTAAATTAACATGGAAGTATATGATATTAAACAAATTAGTTCTATTGTAGAGAACACATCCCTTTTAGATAAAGAATCAAAAGAGAATTAAAATCCAAACCCATGGAGAGGATGGAAGAGTAAAACATCATATACATTAATATAAACATATTTTTTTTTAACTATAGCTTTTGAGAAATACTAGAAGCCCTTCCTCTAATTATTTAGAAATTTTGTTGGCATCATGTATTTTGATATGTTTCCTTATTCTTTATATAACTCGAAAAACAAAAATGAAAATTTAGAGTATAAGGAGTATAAGTAATAATACAAAAAATTAATGTATAGAATAGATTCAATTATTACTTTGTAACGAACCTCCTCGTTATGACAACAAACTCTTATAACAATTGCGAAAGAATTTTTTTTTTTCTTTAAGGTGTGTGTGCGTGTGTATAAAGGAGATAACACATTCGACTCTGCGTCGCCACCCGACGACTAACAAGACGCAACAACGACGGACACAACAAGACGACGTAAGACGCACATCAAGTAACTGCATGCATTTAACGACGATCAATCGACAATAAGTAAGACTGACTACCCGCCCGTCCTACCCTGCAATGGTTAGGATCTCCAAGACACATAAGCAACACTCAAGCCCAGGTTCCCATCGATTTTAACCATTTATGGTCTCAGGGATGGCGACTGTTCTGAGGAACATGGAGGTGTCTACACCCTTCCCGACACAAGCAACAATCCTACCAAGCTAAGTACAATCATCAGACCAACCCAAGCAACCAACATCAACGTCACAAGTAACATAAATCCTTCAATTGCGAGCGAGAAATAGAAAAAAAATCCAACATTGTGCATGGTGCGCAACCGAAAATCTGAACACTTAAACATTGCTTCAATTAACTTTAATTACAAGTGCGCAAGGTATCCGATATACATAAACTATCTAGCAGTAACCAAATCGAGGCACAACTCTTTTTAAAACCCAGGCGCGTTATTTAATCAATCATTCATTAAAATAAAATCCAGGGCGTGGAAAGTGATATACCTTCCAGATCCTTTTAGGTAGTCACACATACATCAAGTCATTGTAAAACCATAACTATAATTATTCAACTTGGAAGTTTTCAATAAAGACCTAACTAAAATAATTACAACTCATAATACACCCCTTCTAGCTTTTGCATTTAGAAAGTTATTTTCCATTAAAATCCTCTTCATCATACACCAATAACTAACAAACATAAGGCATAAGATTTTTATCATTCACCTTTAACTAACTTAAAGCAAAATGCATGTAAAATTTTATCATTCACCTTTAACTAACTTAAAGCAAAATGCTTGTAAACTTTTATCATCCACCTTTAAGTTCCTTTAACTAACTTAAAGCAAAATGCATGTAAACTTTTATCATCCACCTTTAACCAAATCCTTGTCCCATACTATATTAATAATAATTTATTATCCTTGTCCCATACTATATTAATAATAATATATGTTAAATGAAAACATAAAAAATGATAAATAGAAAATCCCAAAAGAAGGAGATGTCAATGAATAACATACCATAATACTATTATAAATTGTAAAATCGGAACAATGGTTTATATAAGAGTAACAATTGTTACACCAAATAAATTTATTTAAATTGCAACAATAAAATTTATTTAAATTTAACTATCATTTAAATCGTAAATTGAAATAATTTATATATATAAATGTAAAACGAAAATCACTAAAGATGAACATTTTAAAAACGATTTAAAATTGGTTTCCCTATTTATCTGTATATTGCTATAATCACCAGGTGGTTACGCTAGCTAAATTGATTACAGCTGTAGCCACCACTTTTATTATTAAGCATTTAACTGGTCATATAAAAACCCACGCCATTGTTAAAGAATGGGGTGGCAGTGGCTAAGACTCTGTTCTTAAATACTGTAATGTTGCTGGTGGTTAAAGCTCGTAACCTAGCGT
>SNQJ01S0004140.1:221269-232056 GCA_010110895.2 Picea sitchensis
GAGATATTCGGGGAAGGGAGGAAACAACACACAATTAAAAAAAAGGGGTCTCTTACTGCCATATAACAATGCGGCAGAAACTGTAGCCATCAACCATTAAGGATAACAATTAAAATTTTCCGAACTGCCATTAAATTACCCCTGAAATCAATTCAAATTGTCAAGGCATCTTTAACCAATTCACAATGCATACAATGCGTCAAAGGGTTTGATTCTTCAATGGTACGAAGACCAAGATGGTCCGCGACTTGCCCTTACCTGGTAACCAGCAATGCTTGCACATTTCCAAGTCACGTAACTCGGGTGAAATTTGTAGGCATCATACCTTTCTAAGGCTTAGTTTACCTTCTGTCAATATTGCATTCTCTATCTATGTAAGGTTCCTAGGATGCATCATGATTAAATTAGGTTCTTATGGTATTCGTACTTAACCGTAATAATGAAAAATAAACGCCATAGATCTCACACACGTGTTTCTGCTGGTTTTCTCTATACAACTTGCTGAGCTATAATATATGAGCTGTGACGATTTTATTGGATGACCTTTAAGAACAAAATAATTACCATACTAATGGAGGTTTACTCATTATCGAGTGCAGTAACAGGGCATCCCAGTCTTGCAAAAATCTCTGCTAAAGAGTGTCCAATGGCATGATAGTGACTAAGACCAGAAATGAGATTGGAGGATATGCTTCTAGGCCTACTTCTCTTGGTTTTTCAGTGTTCACCCTGAATACGAGGGAAAACCTATTTACAGTTTATGAAAACTGGTGACTTGCGTCATGCTATCAACACGCATTTCAAGATATTGTTTCAACTAAAGTGAGGCTCTAAATTCGATCTCCCTTCAGATAAATGAAAGTTAAGTCGCATGGAAGAAGCTGCTACTTGAGACGACTACACACCAAAAAAACATGTTCGCAACCCATGAATAATATCATTGGTCTGGAAGATGATTGATAAGGGAGATGAAGCCTTAAAATCAGAAGGCTGAAGGAAAGGCCACTAACTCCAAGAGTACGAGTAAAAAGATGTCTACGCATTCCTTACAAGAGAACTTATTTTCCTCAATTACATCAATGGAGTTGATCCTTTTGGGATTTGTATAAAAGCAACTACAAAAGGGCAGCACAGGGTTACTATTGCATAAACGAAATGAATCCGTTAAGACTAGAGAGAACTCAGAGACAATCCAATCCACATAACCTCCAGATGGAAATCAAAGACCAAATGCTACAGCAAGGAACACTTAATCAGCCATGTGACATCAACTGCCAAGGACAACCACAGCTGTAGCCATTTTAATGCTACAAGTTCAATCGATGAAGTATAATTTATTCTAGTTTCATCCCTTATAGAATTACAACAACTGAATTAACGCTTTTACAACAATTCATTTATAATCACCGAAGTAAATAACTATGCATTCTACTCTACTAAATAAATGAGCATACCGTTGCCTTATCGCCTGCCTCGAAGGACGTCCGCGCGTTCCGTGCCTCTCCCACTCGCTGACCATCGAGACCTCATCGGTACCTCCCAGCCAATATCTATGGGTACTCCTCTTCCCCCTTAGCCCCCCGAGCCACAAAGGGGCCACACACTATCCAGATGGTATGTCTAGCTTCCCAGCTCGCCTCGCAAGGTCGAGCTACCACTCCTATCCGAGATGAAAAATCCCAACTCCCCACAAGTAATCAGTCAAGTCACAAATCCGATAGCGTAACGTTACGCTAACAGCCGATCCCTTTCTTCCTCATCTTCGATTTCTTTTATAGAGTTTTAGAACCTCCAACTTTCCCTAAATCACATTTAAATTTAGTTTTAATAAAAATATTCTAAATATTCTCCTTTGCACAAGTGTCATCCATCCCCCTCTTTTCTCCAATAATTATTTTCTTTAAATTTATTAATTTCATCAATTCCCTCACCCACCTAGAGTTGCTCCTAAATTTACTCCTAGGTGTTCCTAGATCCCCTTACATGTTTCAAATACTTTCCCAAAAGAAATGATGTTGCTAATTTAGCTCAAATTAGAAGGTTCTTTATTGCCGATTCCTTACTATGTTGACCTTGCTTTTTACCATACGTCCCCTTCTTTCCTTTATAATGTTTCCTCCATTCCTAAGTTTTCTAATCTTTATTATCCCCTTCTTTCCCCTTTTTATTAGAGCCAAAATGGAAGTTGCACTATTTACTCCTTCCTTTTATTATTAATTTAAAAAAATATTTATACTTCCTCAAGTTAAATAATTTATTTCTTCTTTACAATTTAAAACCACGTATTAATTAAATTATTACTCTCTTCATTTTACCCCAAAAATTATGAAGACTAAAACTATAACTTAAGTGGTTTTTAGTTTAGATCTTTATTTTTATTTTTATATGGTCTTTTCTTAAGGTTAAACAAAATTTTACCCTAGAGAAGTTTTAGACTTAGATTTAGATTCTGAATTGGGCGACAATTATTTAGGGAAGTCGTTTTAAGAATTTATTGATGTGTTAAATGTCTTAGGGCCATCTAGGTTTGTTCCTTCATCAACATCAATGTGACGTGCCCTTCAGGACGCACCACGTGCTCCAAGGGTGCCACTCGCCTCGTTTGTTTCTTTTGCGTGGCGTGCCCTTCAGGATGCACCACATGCTCCAAGGGTGAAACTCGCCTCATTCATTTCTTTTGCACGACGTGCCCTTCAGGATGCACCACGTGCTCCAAGGGTGCCACTCGCCAACTTGACTGATTGGTAGACATCAATAACCCCTAGAGTCAACACTCCGCTAGGTGAACTTGTGGGAGACAAAGGGCTATAAGGAATAAGGACCCCGCCTTATTGCGTGCCCCTTAGAATCATTGCGATCGACTGTCGCAGTCTGCCCTTGTGAAATTGTGGATCCTCTCGAACTAGGTAATCGTTAACCTATAGTTCGATCCACGACGGGAGTGCTAGTAGGCTGTGGAAGGGATGATGTCCACACCTCTCTCTCAACCTCTCTGGAAATAGTGTGTGACCCCTTTACTCCATATGTGAGTCTGGTCGGCAAGCTATCGCCAACCTGCATCATCAATAATCATGTCAGAACATGTCCACATCATATCATCAAATCAATGAAATATCACAGTAAATAAATCAGCCCAAATAGCACACTCCCTGACTCAATCTGAAGTCCAAGGGGTTCCATCGATGCCTCTGTATCCTCAAGGTCCAAAACCCTGGACACTCAATAAATTGAGTCAATAGCACCTTTCTAGGTCAAAGTAGTAAAACATCATGTCATCTATCATAACGCATCATAATCAAGGATAACTATTTTAATATCATAAAAGTCCAGATCACTTGCGAGCAAGTGTCCTCAAAGAATCAGTTTTCTCAGTGCGCCAGAGCGGGATGCTACATACACCCCCTCTTGGTCTAAACGTCGTCCCAAATTTTCTCAGTATAGATGCTGAAATAATGTATCACAGTATCATAAGTCTATCTATCAAACAAAAATGGAAATTGTTGGCGCATATCATATGTGTCCTCCCAGGTCATCGAGTGCGGACTATAACTGTCCCACTGGACCTTGACCTGATCTATCGTTCGACGTCGTAACTGTCGAACGCGATGATCTAAGATGTGGACCGACTCAACTATGAGCACTCCCTCGTTCGATACCTGCAAGGATCTCATGTCAATCACATGTGTAGGATCACTAATATAATGTCTCAAAACAGANCAAAACAGATACATGAAAAACATCGTGCATACACCTCAAAGAATCAGGCAAGGCTAGTCGATAGGCCACGGGCCCCTTTCTCTCCACAATCTCGAGAGGTCCGACGAACCTAGGAGAGAGTTTAGCTCCCTTTCCAAACTTGATTGAACTCTTATGCAGTTTAACCCGCAAGAAGACTCGATCGCCGACCTCATAACTACAGTCGACTCGGTGCGCATTGGCATAACTCTTCTGTCAATCCTGTGCTTCCTTAATCCTTTGTCTTATTGTTTGCATTTTCTCTTTCATTTCTGGGATAGCTTCTAGTTCCACTAGGACCCTATCCTCAAGCTGATCCCAACTCAAGGGCGTCCGACATGGTCGCCCGTAAAGAAACTCGAAAGGTGCCATCTTAATGGTGCTCTGGTAACTGTTGTTGTAAGCGAACTCTACTAGAGGCAAGAATTCCTCCCAATGCTTTTGTTGGCCCATCACGTACATGCACAATATGTCATTCAAGGTTTGGTTCATTTGTTCGGTCTATCCGTCAGTCTCTAGGTGATACAGAGTACTAAAGTTAAGTTGGGTTCCCAAGGCCTCTTGGAAAGTCGTCCAAAATCGTCCAGTAAACACCGAACCTCGATCGTATATAATCCTCTTAGGAATGGCATGTAGCCTCAAAATATCACTGATGAAAACTCTAGTTATGTCAGATGCCTAATACGTCGTACGCATAGGAATAAAGTGAGAACTCTTCGTCAGAGTTCCTACTACTACAAAAATCAAGTCGTGTCTCCTTGCCATCAGTGGAAATCCAACAATAAGATCCATCGAAATAACTTCCCATTTCGATTCCGGAATGACATGTGGTTGTAGTAATCCTGCCGCGTGTCAATGAATACTTGGACGAACTTGTCCAAGTATTCATGGAACACCCCATTCATCAAACTCATAAATACCCCTAGGGCGTTTGTCAATCCAAACGGTAAAATAGTAAACTTGTAATGTCCAAATCGCGTCTTAAAAGTTGTCTTAGGGATATCATCCTCCTTGATCCATAACTGGTGATACCCTGATCGCAAATCGATCTTGGAGAACACCGTCACACCCTTCATTTGATCAAACAGATCATCAATTCTTGGTAAGGGATACTGATTCTTGATCGTAGCCTTATTCAGTTGATGGTAGTCAATGAAAATCCTCCATGATCCATCCTTATTTCGTATGAAAATGACAGGTGCTCCCCACGGTGACACACTAGGACATATCAGTCCTAGGTCCAACAACTCCTTCGGTTGCATTTTCAACTCTTGCAACTCTGGGGTTGACATCGGATAAGGCGTTCTTGCTATCGGTTCGGTCCTTGGTTTCAGGTCTATGGTAAACTCCAATTCCCCTTCCGGCTGAATCCCAGGTAAATCTTCTGGAAATACGTCCTCAAACTCCTTCACCACCGGAAGGTGTTCTAGACCTTTCGTTTAGCACAAGGATCACACAAAGCTTGCACCCCTTGTGCATACTCTTCCGTAACTCTAAGGAAGAGACGAACCTCAGGGAAACTCCCTTGTTCCGTCCTACAATCACACATCTCAACCAAGCTCAACCATTTCATCTTACAATTGGGTATCGCCTCATGCGATTCCAACCAATCCATACCGATCACGACGTCATAAGATCCTAAGAATGTGACGTACAAGTTGACCCTCATGACAAACTCTCGCAGGTTAAGGGTATAGCCTGTAACTTTTCATCCAACCTTTTGTTTGGCTCTCGAAGCCATTTCTATGAAGCTAAGCTCGTCCTAATCGACAGCCTTTACCTTAATCCTTTTTAGTGCTGCACCAGAAATGAAACTCTCAGTAGCACCTAGGTCTATCAAAATACTAAGGTTCTGGTCAGCGACAGTACCTATCGTCTCGAGCATAGTCGACTGGTTCTCTTCCTAGCGGTTATTCACCGTAGCATGAATCCGATGGGACTTGCCCATATCTCCCACTGTAGTGGGTCCGGTTGATCCGGACACTCTGTTCCTCTCCACAGGACAGTCGCACTGGTAGTGTGGCTCCCCACACGTCCAACACCCCTTCTTTGGCCCAGTAGTCCTGGTACCCGAAGTAGAAGATGACGCCCCACTGGCCTGAAAACTTGGTCTGTTCTGATGAACAGGCCTAAACTGCTGCAGCTGTGGGTGACGCTGTTGTTGATGCTGTGGTCCCCAATAAGGTGTCCGCTACTAAGGCGGTGGTCGCCAAAGTGTAGTGAAAGTGCATCCCCTCTAGAAGCCATGATATCCCGACATATGTCTCGATGGTGTCTGATGTTGCGGTGTTCCAGATGAACCCTGCCCTGCTAGTCTCGCTGGAGTCCTGGTTTGAACCCCACTGATAAGCTCCTCCTCTCCTATGAGGGCCTTTTGGATAGCATCGTGCAGGTTTTGAGGCATCAAGATCCTAACCTTTGCACGCAGGCTGCCGTTAAGGCCAAACACGAACCTATTGACCTTCAGCTTCTGTGTGTTAAGGTGCGGAGCATATCGAAGTAGCTCCATAAAATGTGCCTCATACTCGGGTACCGTACGACCTCCCTGTCGTAAGGCATTGAACTCATTGAGCTGACACTCAATGAATTCCTCTGAAAGATACCTCTCTCGGAACCATTCCTTGAATAGTTCCCATGACACATCTTCAATGGCCATGTTTAGCTACGGTAGGAGCATCTTCCACCATAGAAGAGCGCTCCACTTCAGTTGAAAGACCGCCATGCGGACCTTCATGTTGTAGGTATAATCGCGAAGTGTGAAGCACATTGCGAGGTTCTCAAACCATGCCTCGGTGGATGCGTCGTCCAGGGCACCAAAGAACTCGGGAAATTTGACCTTCTCAAGTTCATGGTGAATGCTACCAGTAACGGTCGATGCGCGCGGTGGAACCTCAGTGGGTGTCGATGCCCTGGCCTCATCTCTATCCAAGTGACTGATCAGTGCCTCGGACATGCACTAAAAAGATCTCATCATCCCGACCATGTTGCCAACTGCTATCTGCTCCTGTCCGAGAACCTGCTCGCCTCCCTGGGGGTTAGACCCCTCAAGCGTGGATGCTACTGGAGGCGTCACACCTCCTCTCCTAGCACCCCATCATCTGCCTCCGCGGCGTCCTCTAACCATGATTACCTGCATGCACACATTCAACTCGATTAGCAATAGTATAATCAAATCAATCATGTCAACGAAAGCCGTAGCGAATCCCAAGTCGCGGGTCGAACCCACTCTGATACCATATGTAACGAACCAACTCGTTACGACGACAAAATCTTATAACAAGTGAGAAAGATTTTTTTTTGGTTTAAGGTGTGTGCGCGCGTGTATAAAGGAGATAACACATTCGACTCTACGTCGCCACCCGACGACTAACAAGACGCAACAACGACAGACACAACAAGACGACGTAAGATGCACATCAAGTAACTGCATGCATTTAACGACGATCAATCGACAATAAGTAAGAATGACTACCCGCCCGTGCTACTCTGCAATGGTTAGGACCTCCAAGACACATAAGAAACGCTCAAGCCCAGGTTCCCATAGATTTTAACCATTTAAGGTCTCAGGGTTGGCGGCTGTTTTGAGGAACATGGAGGTGTCTACATCCCTCTTGACACAAGCAACAATCCTACCAAGCTAGGGACAATCATCAGACCAACCCAAGAAACCAACATCAACATCACAAGTAACATAAATCCTTCAATTGCGAGCAATAAATAGCAAACAAATCCAACATTGTGCATGGCGCGCAACCGAAAATCTGAACACTTAAACATTACGTCAATTAACTTTAATTACAAGCGCGCAAGGTATCTGATATACATAAACTATCTAGCAGTAACCAACTCAAGGCATAACTCTTTTTAAAACCTAGGCGTGCTATTTAATCAATCATTCATTAAAATAAAATCCAGGGCGTGGAAAGTGATATACCTTCCAGGTCCTTTTAGGTAGTCACACATACATCAAGTCATTGTAAAACCATAACTATAATTATTCAACTTGGAAGTTTTCAATAAAGACCTGACTAAAATAATTACAACTCATAATACACCCCTTCTAGCTTTTGCATTTACAGAGTTGTTTTCCATTAAAATCATCTTCATCATACACCAATAACTAACAAACATAAGGCATAAGCTTTTTATCATTCACCTTTAACTAACTTAAAGAAAAATGCGTGTAAACTTTTATCATTCACCTTTAAATAACTTAAAGAAAAATGCTTGTAAACTTTTATCATCCACCTTTAACTAACTTAAAGCAAAATGCATGTAAACGTTTATCATCCACCTTTAACTAACTTAAAGAAAAATGCATGTAAACTTTTATCATCCACCTTTAACCAAATCCTTGTCCCATACTATATTAATAATAATTTATTATCCTTGTCCCATACTATATTAATAATAATATATGTTAAATGAAAACATAATAAATGATAAATACAAAATCCCAAAAGAATGAGATGTCAATGAATAACATACCATAATACTATTATAAATTGTAAAATCGGAACAATGGTTTATATAAGAGTAACAATTGTTACAACAAATAAATTTATTTAAATTGCAAAAATAAAATTTATTTAAATTTAACTATCATTTAAATCGTAAATCGAAATAATTTATATATATATAAATGTAAAATGAAAATCACTAAAGATGAACTTTTTAAAAACGATTTAAAATTGGTTTCTCTATTTATATGTATATTTCTATAATCACCAGGTGGTTATGCTAGCTAAATTGATTACAGCTGTAGCCACCACTTTTATTATTAAGGATTTAACTGGTCATATAAAAACCCACGCCACTGTTAAAGAATGGGGTAGCAGTGGCTAAAACTCTGTTCTTAAATACTGTAATGGTGCTGGCGGTTAAATCTTGTAACCCAGCGTACATAACAAACTGTCAGCAAAAAAAAGGGGGGGGGGGAATGCTGCCAACACCCAGTCATTATTAGCTTCTGTGACAAGGCCACCATGCATCCCAGGGCATCCATTAAAATGAGATACTCGGGGAAGGGAGGAGACAACACACAGTTAAAAAAAAGGGGTCTCTGACTGCCATATAACAATGCGGCGGAAACTGTAGCCATCAACCATTAAAGATAACAATTAAAATTTTCCGAAATGCCATTAAATTACGCCCGAAATCAGTGCAAACTGTCAAGGCATCTTTAACCGATTCACAATGCATACAATGCATCAAAGGGTTTGATTCTTCAATGGTATGAAGACCAAGATGGTCTGCGGCTTACCCTTACCTGGTAACCAACAATGCTTGCGCAAGTAATTGCCGAAGTAAATAATTCAATTATAATTTCCGAAGTAAATAACTGTGCATTCTACTCTACTAAATAAATCATCATATCGTTGCCTGATCGCCTTCCTCGAAGGACGTCCGCGTGCTCCGTGCCTCTCCCGCTCACCGACCGTCGAGACCTCACCGGTACCTCCCAGCCAATCGCTAGGGGTACTCCGCTTCCACCTTAGCTCCCCGAGCCACAAAGGGGCCACACACTATCCAGATGGTATGTCTAGCTTCCCATCTCACCTCGTAAGGCCGAGCTACCACTCCTATCCGAGATGGAAAATCCAAACTCCCCACAAGTAATCAGTCAAGTCACAAATCCGGCAGCGTAACGTTACGCTAACAGCCGATCCCTTTCTTCCTCATCTTCCTTTTCTTTTATAGAGTTTTAGAACCTCCAACTTTCCCTAAATCACATTTAAATTTAGTTTTAATAAAAATATTCTAAATATTCTCCTTCGCACAAGTGTCGCCCATCCCCCTCTTTTCTCCAATAATTATTTTCTTTAAATTTATTAATTTCCTCAATACCCTCACCCACCTAGAGTTGCTCCTAAATTTACTCCTAGGTGTTCCTAGATCCCCTTACATGTTTTAAATACTTTCCCAAAAGAAATGATGTTGCTAATTTAGCTCAAATTAGAAGGTTCTTTATTGCCGATTCCTTACTATATTGACCTTGCTTTTTACCATACGTCCCCTTCTTTCCTTTATAATGTTTCCTCCATTCCTAAGTTTCCTAATTTTTATTATCCCCTTCTTTCCCCTTTTTATTAGAGACAAAATGGCAGTTGCGCTATTTACTCCTTCCTTTTATTATTAATTTAAAAATCTTTTTATACTTCCACAAGTTAAATAATTTATTTCTTCTTTACAATTTAAAACCACGGATTAATCAAATTATTACTCTCTTCATTTTACCCAAAAAATTATGAAGACTAAAACTATAACTTAAGTGGTTTTTAGTTTAGATTTTTTTATTTTTTTTTACAGCGTCTTTTCTTAAGGTTAAACAAAATTTTACCCTAGAGAAGTTTTAGACTTAGATTTAGATTCTGAATTGGGCGACAATTATTTAGGGAAGTTGTTTTAAGAATTTCTTGATGTGTTAAATGTTTTAGGGCCATCTAGGTTTGTTCCTTCATCAACATCAATGCGACGTGCCCTTCAGGACGCACCACGTGCTCCAAGGGTTCCACTCACCTCGTTTGTTTATTTTGCGTGACATGCCCTTCATCATGCACCACGTTCTCCAAGGGTGCCACTCGCCTCGTTCGTTTATTTTGCGCGACGTTCCCTTCAAGATGCACCACATGCTCCAAGGGTGCCACTCACCAAATTGATTGATTGGTAGACATCAATAACCCCTAGAGTCAACACTCCGCCAGGTGAACTTGCGGGAGACTAAGGGCTCTAAGGAATAAGGCCCCCACCTTATTGCGCGCCCCTTAGAATCATCGCGATCGACTGTCGCAGTCTGCCCTTGCGGCATCGTGGATCCTCTCGAACTAGGTAATCGTTAACCTATAGTTCGAGCCACGGCGAGAGTCCTAGTAGGATGTGGCAGGGATGTTGTCCACACCTCTCCCTCAACCTCTCTGGAAATTGTGTGTGACCCCTTTACTCCATATGTGAGATTGGTCGACAAGCTATCGTTAGCCTGCATCATCAATAATCGTGTCAGAACATGTCCACATCATATCATCAAATCAATGAAATATCACAGTAAATAAATC
>SNQJ01S0004141.1:8056-32762 GCA_010110895.2 Picea sitchensis
GGTGCTGGTGTTTTTCTTTAACCTGTTGCATTCTATGCATTTGGCTAAGTACTCAGCTATGTATTTCTTCAATCCAAGCCAATAGAGTTGTTTCCTAGTGGTCGTGATCATCTTCTGGTATCTTGGGTGACCAGTATATGGTATTTTATGTAGTTCATCCATTATGAACCTCTTCAAGTTCTCACAATCTAGAATATACAATCTATTTTTGTAAGCTAGTAGGCCTCCATCTATCATCTAGTAGCCTTCATACTTTATCCTTGTGGGTTCCTACTCTAGGTATGAGGTTACGGTCTGGAAGAATGTGTATGTTTCTTGTGCATTCTTAACTCTTTCCCTGATGTTGGTCTCGTAGGTGCTCACCGCTGCCAGATGAATTTTTTTCATAGTTTTGCTAAGGGCATCGACCACCTTATTTTCTTTTCCCTTGATATGTTTGATTTTGAAATCAAACTCACTAAGAAGGGTCATCCACCTAGCTTGTCTAGCATTGAGTTTTGGTTGGTCAAACAGATGTCGCAATCCACAGTGGTCTGTCATGAGTACAAAATTCCTTCCCAAGAGGTAATGCCTCCACATTTTCAAGGCACGCACTATGGCGGCCAACTCTAGATCATGGGTCACATAGTTGGCTTTGTGATCATTCAATTTTCGGGATTCGTAGTAGACTACACTTCCTTCTTGCATAAGGAATCCTCCGAGCCCTTCCTTGCAGGCATATGTGCACATGAGGAAGTCATCTTCGGGATCGGTGATCTTCAACACGGGTGTGTGGGTCAATAGATGTTTTAGGGATTGAAATATTTCTTCACATTCTTGTGTCCACGTGAATTTAGCTCCCTTCTTCTGGAGGGCAGTGATTGGACAACCAATCTTGGAGAATCCTTTTATAAATCTCCTATAGTATCCTGCTAAGCCCATAAAGGATTTGATATACAAAACGTCCTTTGGGGTAGGCCATTCCATGATAGACCAGATTTTGTCAGGGCCTGCTGCTACTCCTTTTTCATATGTCACATGGCCCAAGTAATGTATTTTCTTCTGGAAAAAGTCGCACTTGCTAAATTTGGCATGGAGATGATTTTCTCTTAGCACTTGAAGCACAAGTCTAAGATCTTCCTCATGTTCCTCTCTATTCTTGGAGTAAATTAATATATCGTCAATAAAAACCAGTACAAATTTGTCGAGGAATTTTTTGAGCACATTGTTCATCAAGCACATAAAAGTGGCAGGGGCATTGGTTAATCCAAATGGTACTACCACAAACTCATAGTGACCATATCTTGTCCTGAAGGTAGTTTTGTGGATTTTTTCACCCTTGATTCGGACTTGATGGTATCCAGATCTCAAGTCAATCTTTGAGAAGATGGAAGCACCTCCCAATTGATTGAACAAGTCATCAATCCGGGGTAAGGGGTACTTTTTCTTTATGGTTACCTTATTGAGTTGTCTATAATCTATGCATAGTCGGAGGGTACCATCTTTCTTCTTCACAAACAGAACTGGTGCTCCCCATGGGGAAACCCTGGGCTGGATATAGCCTTTGTCCATCATTTCTTTTAGTTGTAATTTAACTCAACTAGCTCGAGTGTGCTCATCCTATAGGATATCCTAGACACGAGCATTGCACCTGGTGTAAGTTCTATTGAGAAGTCAATGTCCCTTCTCGGAGGTAAAACCGGTACCTCTTCATGAAACACATCTCTATATTCTCTTAGTGTGGGGTGGTCTTCGAGGCTTGGTTTGTTATCTTCAACTGATTCCAACACCTGTATCTCATATAGTGGACATCCCTTTCTGCAATACTTTTTCATTTGGAGGGCTGATATTCGTCTCACCAAGACAAGTTTTTGGATCCCTTCTTCCTTCTTCACTTACACATTCTAAGGTTTTATGGTAACAGTCTAGTCTGGATTTATATGTGGCTATCCAGTCCATACCAATCAACAGGTCATATGATCCTAGGGGTATTATGTTAAGGGTTGCTTGGGTGGGGAATTCACCCATAGTGAATTGGCAAGCTGGTATGACCTCCGCTACCTTTCTTTTGGTGCCAGTGGCTAACTGTACCAACCATGGCTTGGCGTGTTTACGTGGTTGTAATTTACACTTATCAACAACCTTAGGAGCTATATAACTCAAATTTGAACCAGGTTCAATTAGAATAGACACTATATGGTTGGTGATCATACCTTCCATCTCCACCACTGAAGCTTGGTGGTCATCTTGTTTATTATCCATGGCTGCATAAATTTGTTGCATACTCCTAGCCATGTCGTTGACAGTTGTAGCTTCTTGAACGTTGTAAATTCTCCAACTGTTCTATTGTCGGTGCGGGCAGTCCCACAGTAGATGTTCGTCTCCACAACCCCAACATTTCAAAGGTTCTCTCTTTGGGTTATCAATCTTTCCTAGGGTAGATCCAGAAGGTTTATTTCTACCCTGGGAGGGGAAATTCTACTAGTGTACACTTCGGGTTGGGAAGCTCATCCTTGAGTTCTTTTTATAGTTTTTAAATCTTGGGGATTTAAACCCCTTTTTATCGAATCCAGAACTATTCTCCTACTTCCAGCCTTCGCGAGGTTCTGTCTGATGCCCAAGTTGTTCATGACAATATCTTGCCTTTCAGATAGTGTCTTCTAGGGTATTTGGATCATCAAACTCAATCCTGTTCTGATAGTCCTTAGGTAGTCCATTAATGAATCATTGCACCTTTTCCTTTTTGGATTTTATATAGGGTATGTACCTCAGCAACTCGAGGAATCTACTGACATATTCCTCTATGGTGAGTTGCCCCAGCTTGATTTCATAGAATTCTTTAGTCTTTTCGTCGAAATACTTTTTGGACAGATAATTCTTATTGAAGTATTTCTCAAACTGTTCCCAACGTAGTTCCTCTTCGTGAATCCTATTTACATTCTTAAGGTATTCCCATCAAATTGAAGCCTTTCCATTCAAGTTGAAAGTGGATACTCAGGCCTTCAAGTTTTCTGAGAAGTCATGGACTCTGAAAAACTTCTTTAGTCCAAGAAGCCAGGCCTCTGCTTCCTCCCCCTTCTTTATTTCACTGTCATGGTGGTTTGACCTTCTTGAATTCTTAGAGATTATGACTTTTGGAATTCTTTCGCTTCTTCCGTTTTCTTCAGGAATAAGAACTGGTTCTGCTACTAGAAGATCCCTCTGAGTCACAAGTTTCCTCTCTAGAGGAATCGTCCAACGCTTGTCCCTTATCTCTGGGGTGGACCTTCCTTGAGGTTCTCTTCACAGTGTGGCCACTTAAAAGACCACGTTTTTGTATCTCAGGTGGACTTTGAATTTTCTTTGTCTGTCATCGGTCCATGTGACTGGTGTCAGGTCCATGCTGCAATTGTCTTTGTATGTCGGATAAACTCTACAACAAGACTGCATTAATTTTTTTTTTCTTCTCTTGCTCTTTTATCAACCTCTCGTTGTCCGCCTTGCAGCTCTGTAGTTTGACCATGAGGCTTCTCACAGTCTCAGCTAGATCTAGAGGGGTCTCTACCTCTCTCCTTTCATCAGACTCTTCATCTCTATTGTGGGAGCCATCCCCCACTTTGTGGTGTGTCACCATTCTATGCGTCTGAAGTTTCCCATGGTTGATCGTCCACTTGTTGTGCAGGAAAAACACTTGTTGTTAGTTAACATTATATTCATTCACAATCAACGCATAATTCATATATTTCAAATGTGTACACACAATCAGAATTTTCATTCTTAACTTCGGCTTTTGATAAAGGGGGTTAAGATAGAGGGTTACTCCTTTTAAGAGTACTTCAAATTGAGTTTCTGCACAACTCGTTCACGAGCCCTAGAAGGCCAAGTGTTGTAACCATGCTCTAATACCAATTTGTCATATACCCACTACAACAACCTATATTTTTCGTCTTTTCTTCAAGGGACAGAATCCCCGAATTTCTATAGGGCCTAGCACAGACCATCCCTTCCCTTATCCTCCTCCATGTGATCGTTGGATATGACCACAGGCCTTACCAAAAAGACTCTTCCAGCTTTCGTGTTTCAGGATTTTTGTGTGCGAGCTCTCCCCGGCTCCCTATCCCTTGAAATGTTGAAACCCGAAATGGGGTTAACGAGCTCCTTGGCTCCCCTTTTTCCTACTCCATGCAACCACCTCAGTGAACACACGCTAACACCAAATGGCGCTACCGAAACTTGGCTTTCAAGATTCCTGTTGCAAGGAACCCTTGTTCCTTTAATCCCCGAAACTCGAAAGCCCGGTATCATTCGGATCTACGATCCATATCGTCGACTTGATTAATGGCCCATATTAAATCCCAACATTCTACCTTTCGGGATTTCTTGTGGGGTCTTCACTCCTATTCCTCTGATGTCTAGAACCCCGATGGCTTTAGATCTTCGCCATGGGTTCTCTACAAATGGACGATCCAAATCCTTTCGAGAATCCTCCTTCCTACCACATGACCATGTACTGTGACCTAGGTCTCATCCACAGAGTGCGTCAGGGTTTCGTGTACCAGGATTTCATAACTTGCGAAAACGAGGGGTCTTGCCCTTTGGTTTCCCGTGTGCCGAAACGCCGAAACTTATTCACGCTAAATTGATTTGGTGTTTTGTATACCGGGATTACGTGACTGGAAAAAATGAGGGGTCTTGCGTTTTGGTTTCTCGGGTGCCGAAATGTTGAAACATATTCATGCTAAACCGATTCGGGGTTTCATATACTGGGATTTCGCGATTGGAAAAAATGAGGGGTCTTGCACTTTAGTTTCCCAGGTGCCAAAACGCCAAAACTTATTCATGCTAAACCGATGGTTTAGATCACTCGTGGATCAACGACCATGATCATGTTGCGATTTCGTGAATCGTGGGTTCGTGCAGTCCTACCCTTTGACCACTTCAAGTTGCAAATCAGTGAAATGTTACCTAACTGCCATGTGTCCTGTGGCAATGGACGGTTCTGAATACTTCAGGACTTTCAGGACGTTTGTCGAGTCCACTCTCCTGCCTATGCAAAGGTTAAGATCGACGGTCAGTACAAATTCAAAAAATCCTTGGATCTACTGTCCTGGATCCCATTTCTACTTGTAAAGGTTGAAGGGGTCGAGGGGTCAACACCTGCGCTCCTCCTCTAGATCCATCGGTCTTGACCGATCTGGGGTATTTCCGAAAGGATTCTGACTATTCATATACCAAACGATGGGGTATTCTCTTTCGATAAATGGGACTTGCTATCCTTTTTGAGCTTGATTCACGAGATTCAACCTCTTGGGGCTTCAAACTCCCATGACTTCGAAACCTAAGAGAACTACTCTTTCTTGTACAAGGTTTCTAGACCTAGGTTGTCTGCACCTTCAGATGATTCTTGGGTATTTATCCATAGGCTTGGTGACCTGACTGAGATGCCTTCCTAATTCGTCGAGCTATGAACTCTGTGACTGGGGTAAAGTAAACTCGTGGGTTTTCTATAATGGTAGTCTTTTCAAGGAACTCACTCCGACTCTGAAATGTGAGGAAACTCCCCGAAAAAAGGTGCCTTCAGGAATTAAGCTAGGACAGAGCATGAGTCAAGTAGATGGGACAATTCTCAAGAGAACGAACTCATATTCTGAACTTATTCATTCTATACATAAACCGATTATGTTCATATATAAGTATAGGCATGCATCCATTATTCCCAATCAAAAAACAAGGCAATCACTTCTATACAGAAACCATTTATGAGCGTATAAACATGAGCATGCATCCAGGATATTCAATTCAAAATACAAGACATAAACACTTATCAGAAACACCAAGCGTGACATGACTGCTCAGAGGGGTGCTCATTTCCACCCAACCGTAGGCTAAGTGACTCCAAACGGATTTACCACTAGCCACCCCCGAGCTAGACAGCGATGCTTGAGATTTAGTCTCCTACTTCTAGCTCAATGGAAGTTAAGGACGAAGGTTACTCTCCTCCTCCTCTATTCAGAACTCCCTGTATTTCCAGAGTTCCTCTCGGTTCTCTTCCGCGATCCCTATCGCACATGTTCTCTCCTCTTGTTCCGTACACTTCCTTTCTTGCATATTCTGAAAGATTCTGTGTGGCACGAATTCCCCCATCCGTGGTCAGGTCTGAGAGATTCTACGGATGGGCGGTTCACCCCCATACCCTCATTAACTCTTGAGGAGCCTCCCCACCTACCATCCTGGTGGGTAATTCATTCCAAGGTCAGAGAGTTTCTTTGGTCTTTGAGTAAGTAAAAACCAGTATGGTATTGATTCAGTGGAAGTTAACGCAACCATTACAGGTCCCTTCCACCACCTCTCATTAGCCATCGTGGTCTCTTTTAGCACATCCCCCCTCCTAGCAGTCATGCAACACATAATCATAACATAATTTACATTCATCAACCTTTTATACAAAGGTCTGTCAAATCAAGCATTCATAGCTTTGAGTTTGCCATAGTTATTGGCCAATATAGTTATTTTTACAGACTGGGGGAAACAGGGTGTTACAAGGAAGCATGACCATGGAAGGGTATGAAAATAAGTTCTTGGGAATGATAAAGTATGTGGGGTTTATAAAAGATGAGAAGGTCAAAGTACAAAGGTTTTTGAGTGGACTGCCATCCTTTTATAAAGAGAAGATTCAATATGAGGAACCTAGGACTTTGACTGAGACCATTAGGAAGGATAAGTACCTATATGAGCAAGGAAAGGGCAAAGAGTCTTTTCAAAAATCTTGGAAGGATAAGAAGAAGGAGAATTCTAATTAAATAAAGAAAGGATTCAAACATCCTTTCATTATAAATATCCCAAATAAAAATCATCCCGACCAGTATGCTAAGGATGAATCCAAGAGAGAAGACTCCTTGGGAAAAAGGGGAAGACCACCAATCCAATGTTGGGGATGAAAAGCAGATCGCATGTACAAAGATTTCCCTCATAGAAAGGACAAAGTGAAGACCATGCACAACACCTAAGAGGATACAACAGTAGAATAAATGGGAAGAATATATTCATCCTTATATGATAGACAAGAAGAGTACCAATCCAATCTGATCTATGTGGAAGGTAAGATCATTAATGAACATGTTTCTATTTTAATTGATTCAAGAGAAAGTCATTGTTACATTGATCCTAAAATAGTGGATAGATTACATTTGGAGAAAATTAAGCTTGAAAAATCAAGTTTGGTTTAGCTAACCACTGGAACCAAAAGGAGAATTGATGATATGGTCAGAGTTTGTTCCATAAGTCTTAATGGTGTGAATACTAATGCTAATGTAAATATTATACCATTGGGGTATTATGATATTCTAATTGGAATGGATTGGTTGGTAAAGCATCATGTTGTACTAGATTGTCATAACAAGACATTTGCATGTCTTGATTTCCAAGAACCATCTCTATAATGGATATTTTATCCTTACAAATGAAGAGATGTTTCATAAAAGGATGCCAATAGTTTGTAGCCCATGTGGAGGAACTAGAAAATTCAAAGGGGCCAAGCCTTGAAGAATTTTGGGTAATACAAGAATTTGAAGATGTATTCCAATAAATACCCGGGTTTCCATGAAAAAGGGAGATAGATTTCTATATTGATTTAGTGTCAGGAGCTACCCCAGTATCAAAAACACTTTACATACTGAGTACACCACAATTAAAAGAATTAAAAATGATGTTGAAATAATTGTTGAAGAAAGGGTACATATGTCCAAGCGTTTCACCTTGGCGAGCACCAATGTTCTTTGTCAAAAAGAAGGATGGAACCTTGAGGATGTGTATTGACTTTCAACAACTAAATAAATCCACTATAAAGAACAAGTACCCTCTACCCATAATTGATGACCTCTTTGATCAACTAAGAGGGGAAAATGTATTTTCAAATATAGACTTGATATCGGGATACCATCAGGTAAGAATCAAGGAAAAAAACATCCATAAGACAACCTTTAGAACCAGGTATGGGAATTACGAATTTTTAGTGGTTCCATTTGGACTGTCCAATGCACCAACTGTATTTATGTTCTTAATTAATGGCATATTCAAAAATTATTTGGATAATTTTGTCATAGTTTTCCTAAATGACATACTTGTCTATTCTATGTCAGCGGAAGAGCATGAACATCACCTAAGATTGGTATTTCAATTGTTGAGGGAACATCAATTGTATGCCAAGCTTAGTAAGTGTTATTTTTACCAAGAAAAAATCCATTACTTGGGACACATTATTTTAGAACAAGATATGTTTCAGAAAAGGATGTCAATTGTATGCAACCCATGTGGAGGAGCTAGAAAACACAAAGGGGCCAAGCCTTGAATAATTTTCGGTACTGCAAGATTTTTAAGATGTATTCTAAGAAACAAACGGGTTTCCACCAAAGAGGGAGATAGATTTCTCTATTGATTTAGTGCCAGGAGTTTCCTCGGTATAAAAAACACCTTACAGAATGAGTACACCAGAATTAAAAGAATTACAAATGTAGTTGGAAGAATTGTTGAAGAAAGGGTACATACGTCCAAGTGTTTCACCTTGGGGAGCATCGATACTCTTTGTCAAAAACAAGGATGGAACTTTGAGATTGTGTATTAACTTTCGACAACTGAAAAATCCACTATGAAGAACAAGTACCCTCTACCCATAATTGATGACCTATTTGATCAACTAACAGGGGAAAATATATTTTCAAAGATATACTTGAGATTGGCATACCATTAGGTAAGAATCAAGGAAGGAGACATCCATAAGACAACCTTTAGAACCAAGTATGGGAATTATGAATTTTTAGTGGTGTCGTTTGCACTGTCCAATGCACCAGTTGTCTTTATGTGCTTAATGAATAGAACATTCAGAAATTATTTGGATAAGTTTGTCATAGTATTCTCGGACGACATACTTTTCTATTCTAAGTCAGAGGAAGAGCATGAACATCACCTAAAATTGGTATTGCAAGCAATGAGGGAACATCAATTGTCTGTCAATATTAGTAACTGTTATTTTTACCAAGAACAAATCCATTACTTGGGAAACATTATTTCAGAACATGGTATAGTTGTGGATCCAGAGAAGATTCAAGCCATTAGAGGATGGACAACACCCAAGAATGTTTTAGAAGTCATATATTTTATGGGGTTAGTTGGTTACTACAGAAGATTTATAGTAGGGTTCTCTAAGATTTCTCATCCCATCACTTCTTTGCAAAAGAAGGGAATTAAATTTGAATAGACAGCGGAGTCTGAAGAGAAATTTAATTTGTTGAAAGAATTACTTACTAGTGCTCCTATTTTAAATATTGTTGACCCAAATGAAATTTTTGTGGTCTGTGCAGATGCATGAAAGGAAGGTCTTAGAAGAGTCCTTACTCAAAATGGACATGTCATTAGTGATGAGTCATGAAATATTAAAGAACATGAGAGGAACTATGTCACACATGACTTGGAACTTGCTTCTATTGTTCACAGATTGAATATGTGGAGGCATTATCTCACGGGGAAGAAATTTGAATTAAGAACATACCATAGTGGTATGAAATATATTTTTGAACAACCAAATTTTAATGCCAGACAAAAGAGATGGCTGAAATTTTTAAGTGAATACGATTTTGACATCAATCATATCAATGGGAAAATAAATTAAAGTTGTCAATGCACTTAGTAGAAGAGTACATCCCATGCATGCTACAACTATTAGTATGCATCAATCAGATTTAAAGAGAAGAATTTTAGATGTTGTTGTCACAGATCAACATTACCTATGGGTTAAAGAAATCTTACAACAAGAAAATGTACAATAGAAAATTAAGGAATATAAGATGAAGGAAGATGGATTACTTATGCATAAAAATACAATTTATGTTCCTAGTTTCGAAAAAAATAGGAATTTGGCATTAAAATAAATGCATAATGTTCCATATGTCGGACATCTCGATTACCAGAAAACAATTACAGCAGTAAGAGGCCAATTATTTTGGACAAGAATGCAAAAAGATGTTGTTTATTACATTTGGATATGTATGGAATGTTGGAGAGTGAAGGTTGAGCATAGGCACCCAACAGGTTTGCTAAAAATATTACCAATTCCAAAGAAGAAATGGGAAGTGGTAACCATTGATTTTATAACTAAAATGCCCAGGACAACACGAGAACATGATTAAATCATGGTAGTGGTTGATAAATTGACAAAGGCTGTTCATTTTGTTCATGTAAAAACAACTAATATTGAAAAAATTTACAAGAGGGAGATTTCTAGGTTGCATGGGATACCTAAGGAAATTGTTTCATACAGAGATACAAAGTTTACTTCAAATTTATGGAGGGGATTGTTTAAAGGAATTGTTACAAATATGAACCTTAGCACAACAAAACATCCACAGTCAGATGGGAATACAGAGAGAGTCAATTAAGTAATTGAAGACATGTTGAGAATGTATGTGATGGATAAGCCATTTAAGTGGGAAGATTACTTGCACTTGGTTGATTTTTCCTATAATAGCAGGTATCAATATTCATTGAAAATGATCCCATTTGATACTTTGTATGGTAGGAAATGTAATACTCCAGTGAGTTGGGACAACTCAATAGATAGAGTGGTACTTGGGCTAGAATTTCTCAAGGATATGGAAGACTAGATGGTTAGAATTAAGCATAATTTAAAGGAAGCTCAAGATAGACAGAAATTTTATGCAGATAAGAACACAACAACTAGAGAATTTAAAGTGGGGGAGCATGTGCTTTTAAAAGTGAATCCCAATAATATCTCTTTGAAGTTGGGTAGTTGTACAAAGATAACATCCATATTTTTTGGTCCATTTGAGATATTGGACAGAATAGGACCAGTTGCATACATCATTGCATTCCCTGCTTCTGTGAATGTGCATAATGCATTTCATGTCTCTTTGCTAAAAAAATATGCACATGATCCTAACCATGTTATTGATTGGCATCTGATTCAAGTAGAGACAAAGAGAGAATTTTAGGTCCAGCCAATGCGAATATTGGATAGAAAAGTCAAAATGCTCTGGAATCGAGTTATAGAGCTGGTAAAATTATAGTGGACCTGCTACGGTCCTAAAGATGTTACTTGGGAGCATGAAGATGGCATGCGGGAAGAGTACCCGCAACTTTTCAAATAAATTTTAATTTTTGTTTTGTATATGCATTAAGGACAGTGCCAAAATAAGGTGGAGGGGAATGTAATACCTCGGTTTTGAGCCCCATATTAAATAATGTATTTTGTTAATATATGAAAGGCCAAAGGGCCCAAACAATTAAAAGAGGCAAGTGTGCCTAAGAGATGTAATGTTTTAATCATTATTAATAATAAATACATCACTGGCTTCTAGACGAACAAGGGCAAGAGTTATAGGGGCATATGATTCCACAAGAGAGGGGGATTGAGGGGTTAAGTATTATTTTGTATTTTATTTACCCATGATTGTTTTAATGGAGAGGAGTGGTTACATGAGATCCTTTGGGAAGGCCATGTGCTTCTTGATTTGCAAGTAAATATATAAACCCATCTTGTGGGTTGTTTGGGGGTTCTTCTTCTTCTTATTATTTTTCACTCACTCGGTCATTGTTCATTGTTCATTGTTCAAACCTTTTATTATGTTATCTCTTCATTCATTATTTCACCCACTCGTCATTCACGATTCATGTTTTGGCTTGGGAAATAAAAACGACTTGTGGAGAGGATCCATGGTTTGGTTGGAAGTAATGATTGTTGGTGTATTCCAGCCATAAATTAATGTCTACATGTTTGAGATGCATTGGCATGCATTATCTTTTTCCCACAACCGTGAATCTTAAGATTCTCAGCATGGATATTCTTGACTAGATGCACTGGATCCTTGGAAGGAGGTGGACAACCTAAGGGAATACGTGGTAGAGAATGGGTTCCATTCTCTTGGGTTGTGCAGGATCGATACAAGAGAGTTGGTGTACTTTGGATTGATGTTTGTGCTGAGAAGACTATGAAAGCTTCAGTGATAACTAGTTTTGGAAGCTAATTGACACTCTGGAACCATCCTTGCAGATTCATAGCCCTGTATTGGGGGTGACATTGTTGTTGAGACTTGGAACGATAGTGTCTATGGTTTTGTGTAACTTCCTTTGTTTGCATCTAGTTGGTGATTCATTTCATTAAAGATAAGTGCTCTCTGTCATGGTTTTATTTACCTTTGTATTTATTCTGTTGTGTGTTTATTTATCTATGAAATTTGTATCTATAATATACATGACATATGTCTCATTTATTTGTGTTGTAGCATGAATCTCAACCTCTTCATGTGAATATTTCATGCCTCTTTATTAATTAGAAATTTATCAGAAATTAAAATTAGTTCAAAAGCGAGTTTTGAAGTAGTGTTCCCAACATGTGGGTGGTTGGGTATGTTACATATTGAAGTAGCATTCCCAGCCTATGGGTGGCTAGGTACATTACATTAGGCTGCATCCTTGTATCAAATTTAAAATCCGAAGAGAGCATACTAAAGTCATAGAAGAGTTCATTCTCCTAACCTGTTCTCCTGGGCTAAATTTTTTCTCTAAGGGACCTATTTTCTTTTCATTTCCTCTACTATATGGCCCCTTGTACTCCCACATCCCTGGTTAGCCTCAACTCTTACAAAATATATCCAAATTCAACTGCAACACCAAGCTTGAATTATATCCTTTTAGGGTGGATTAAGAGAAGGGACTTATTCCATAAAATCGAACTTAATCGAAAAATCAAGAGAAGAAACTTTGCAAGCCTATTTATATATGGATCATAATAGTCATACAATTCAAGATGATTTTCAATATCATGTCAGTTGTATCAACATTTACCCTATGAGGAAAGATCCATGGAAGTGAAAAATGAAAAGCACCAATGATAGAATTCCCTCATGCACCCGAAATTGGCATATACAAAATAAGAATAGGTACTAAAAAAACATGAGTCTATACAACAATGGCTATGTAATAATCCATTCAATGATAAATACCAACCTTTATGTTGTCCTTATAAATTTTGAATTTGGATTCCATTGTTCCTACAAACACCTATGTTCCACAACAAATAATTGCACAACATCACAGAAATTGTCACCTTGCTAAGAAGTAGTCATAATCTATGCATTGTATTCACTCTCCAACATGGGTTGTATTCTAGTGCCACCTCCTATTGGAGCCCTAGTTCAATATAGTAGAGTGTTTTTTTATGATAATCAAATGAATTCTTCTGAATATTATCATTTCTAATTGTATGAGAAGGATTAAAATGTATATATTTTTAATGGATAGACATTTTTGGTAATATTTTTTCACATTAATTGTAGACATCGATGAAAAATGAGAAAGCAAGGAAAGTTGTAGATTATCATGGGCCTTGAGGTGAAAGACCCTAAAGACAATATCATCTTTTACGGTAAATATTTAGTTTCGTATGGAGTATATGGAATGAATTTGAGCATTGATCAAGTTGCAAAAATTCATTCAAATAAATTCCTTACTTTATTAAAGGAGAAGAAATGAATCCATAAGCTCCATGTACTTTCACTCACTGAAAAAATAGACCCCCAAGCTCAAGGGCTACTGATGCCTTATGATATGAGATGTAAGTATTTTAAAAGTGCATTGTTTAGATGTTGGTAATAATAGCACTTTATCATTTGTCATGTGTATTTATATTTCAAAATTTCTTATGCAGTTATGCTTTCTCATACATGAGAGAGGACAAAATAGGAGAAAATACAATGGAATGAAGGACCTCATTTGTGAAAAGGAGGGGTTGTGTGTGTCATTTCATTGTAAAGGATATCATTCCTCAAGGTCATGATATAGTAATTTTGATGTATAACATGTATGACTTTGACGATGGGGAAGGATGACCCTGTCATGGCCAACATGACACTATGAATGAGGCTAGGTCCATGCATAATCCAAGGATTTCAAGGGACATGGTTTCTTATGTGGAAATTTGTTGTTTTTTGGAAATTCCTATTGACTCAGTGTGTAAAATGCACATTAAGAAAGATGTTGACATGGATGTGGTAGCTTGATATAGGGATTTATTCTTGTACAAAAAATACGTTGTAAACGTCTACAATCATTTCTTGAAAAGATATTAGCAGCTACAAAAAAATGATGAAATGGGTGTGAATCTTTGGTATAAAAAATGTCAAGGTGATTTTTTCTCTTACCAAAATTCCAATGGTGGAGAGGTCCTTTTTATAACTGAAATTAAAACAAAATGGATGTAGGAGACCATGGCCAATCTATCCCATAATAGCTTAATAGCTATTGATTCAATGTTCAATACAAATAAATATGGGGTGAGTGTGTTGCCAATGATTGATTTAGTATAGTCATTTGAGTTGTATGATTCGATATGATTAATGACCTAAAATTGACTTCATATGTTATTGTAATATGGCACTATTATTTCTACACACTTGTGGATTTTGATGAACAATAAAGCAAGGTTACATTTGCATGGGTGGTGGCATCAAGAAATACATCACAAGATATTGAACCATGGATAGAGCACCTAATGCATAGGTTTTACCAACTCCATCCTAATTGGAAAGACATTTCCTTCATGGTTGATGATGCATTGGTTGGAATCGTTGCTTTAAGGTAACTTCAATCTTGCTATTTTACATTTCACCTTATATTTATTAGAGAAATGTCACACTCAAAATAAATTGAATGTGGTAGGAGGATCACAAGGTGTGAAGTGATCTTGTGTGTTTAGCATGTACGGAGTGAGTAGATAAAAATTGTGAAATGGTTAGTCATTAGTCTAGAAAAAACAAATGAGATTTTCACACTCAAAATAAATTGAATGTGGTAGGAGGATCACAAGGTGTGAAGTGATCTTGTGTGTTTGGCATGTACGGAGTGAGTAGATAAAAATTGTGAAATGGTTAGTCATTAGTCTAGAAAAACAATTGAGATTTTCAACGAGATAAGTTTTATCATAAAAAAATGTTCCAATGATGAAAAAGATAATGAAATTGATGAATTTTTCCGTAAATTCTTAAACGAGGAGAAATTCTTGGAATATTTTCAAAAGAATTGGGTTGCTAATGACAAGATTTGTAAGTTCACATAATCAATCTTTTTTTTTTGTTTTTTTTGTTTGTTTCATAAACATGAGATATCTGCACTAACTGATTTTTTTACATTTATGGATGTGGGTCAAAGGTTTTCAAGATTTTTCTCATGCAAATCAGGAGACAAACAATGTTTTGGAGTCATACCACAGTTACTTGAAGACAAAAATTCTATCCAATCGAGTAAAGGAATGTGCTCATAGGATGAATTGGTTGTTCTATATCCTCATGAAAAATGTTGAACCATATTACTAGTTCAAGGAAATTTTGGAAAAAAAAAGGATATTTGAACAACTACAAGAAAAAGAACTAGCTTGGATCATTAATAGAAAAATCTAGAAGAATTCCAGATAGTGATTTGAGACCTCATGAGAGTATATCTCATGCTTCTTAGGTGAGGATTCAAAGTAAGCCTAATAAGAAATATCTTGTCACTTGGTATCATACCAATTTTATAGCTTGTTATTTCCCATGATCTATTCATGACAACATTTGTAAGCATGCCATAAAGGTGTATTGGCTGTATTCCTCTTTAGGGGATTTTGACCCTTTATTGGATCAACATGCAACACCCAATTCATTCAATATCCCTTCTAAAATAAGTATAGAGGCACTAGACATTGATACAGATGCTAGTACAACTATTATGGTTATAGACAATGTTGATCTAGATGTAGAGGGACTTCAATTGGCTGGAGAGGAGTCTTTTGACTATGTAGAGTTGCTTCAAAACATTCCTCCTACAACTTTGAGCAAGAAAATATAATTGATTGATTTGGTTAAAAAAAATTGGATGATTCCAACAATATTTACATTATGGATTACGACTTCATCCTTGGGTTTGGTGCTTTTGAGTCAACTTTGAAGAGGAAGAAGAGTTTTCTTGGCTCTAAAAAAAAGACAATAAAATGAAGTTTCATATTGGAAATGGATTTGAATGCCCATGTATCTAAATATGCACCATTTGATTTTCAACACCTCAACAAGTGGAGTCATCTTCACTCCAACAATGCATCCTCTATTTTCCCAGATTAGTTTAGTGGACTGATCAGATCAATATGTTAAGATTAATATATATAGAAATTTCATTTTTTTAATAGAGCAATAGTCGTATGTTTGTAGAGGTGCAATAATTCACTATTGTGGCTTCAATCCTAAGATGTAGATGGATGCAGTGTCATTTTATTTTTCCTACCATTAGAGGTACATTTGATGGGACTATATATGTTTCCATGTGTGCATTATTTTACATGCCAATATGGGTTTTGATGAAAATTGCATTTTTATATTGTAGATATAGGAACTTCTTTTCGAGATCTTCCTCCCTTGGAACATGTGCAGCTAGTTGAAAACTATCTAGTTGGTGATTTTATAGGTTTGACATGTGCTACAAGTTTCAACTCTTTTACATATCAATTGTGACATCTTTGCTCTCAATTTTCTTTGATTAGTGTATTAGATGTTGTTAATGTATTATCACTCTGTTGACTAAGTATATGTTAGTTCTTTGTAGAACAAGCCAAGAAGCATCATATTCTAACATGCAAAGCCTCTCACGAGAGAGGGGAGGGATCCAACTCTAGTGTTGCCCAAATATCCATTGATATACTTCTCATTTCAAGTAATTTATTCCACTTAAGGTAAACCCCCATCTAGTATTTTTTAAATCTCTACAATATGCTATTTTTCTTTGTTTCCTCCCTTTTAAGTGTAACAAGGATGAAACTGATTTTTTTGCATTGTTTGAATGATGGCTAACTTATAAAAGTAATTTCTCAAATCTAATAGTCAAATGTAGGGACCTTTTAATTTTGTATGTTCTTTACAGTGACATGAATTGTTTGTTTTCTAGTAACAGTGGAATGATATGCAGTTCAATCATACCTATTTTCAAATAAAACCATAACCACAACTCCAAAAGATTACATTGCAACAATTTATGATGCATGATTGAATATGCTACAAATGGTTAGTGCCTTCCATTGTCCCAATATGTTTGGGGCCTTACTTAGCCTTTGTCCTAAAAATATTCATGACAAGTTTGTCATCTTCTTCTTACACAGTACTTTATAAATGGCCACTTCTTCTAGATGAAACCCCAACTCTACGGTCAAAGCAGAAGATGTAAGTGTAAAGTTGTTAATATGCATAATATATGATTTAGCATTCGTTAGAATATATATGTCCTTTAAGTAAAATAACCACACATTCTTATTGACTACAATGTGAAAAAAAAAACATCGCTTTAAAGTTTTGGTACAAAAGGTGGGCCCATAATCATTATCTAACATTTACCATGGTCCAATTGTGTAATGCAGTCCCAATAATTTTCCAACTTATGTTAACATGCATAACTAATTATAATATTGTTCTCAGCATGGATGGTGACATCATACTAACGTTGGGAATTCAGAGGGCAGTGAATTGACTGTTGCGTATGCTTGCACATGTACATTAAGCATGTTGGTAGTAAGAGTTCGCAAAAAGAACAATGTCAATGTTTAGTCCAACATTAAAGAAATTTGAATCCATACTTTCTCTAGAGAATTTATTTTTTGTCTTATCACTACTGAGATTCTCTTTTTTATCTATTATCAATTTCAATTTTCAGTTTGAGTTTTCTAGAATATTTATTTCCAACAATTGTTATCCCATTTCATGATCTACATGAAATGTTGAGTTAATTGTGTTAGAGTAAATGAATTGGATAAATACGGAAGTACTGGTAATCCAGTACAATATGATGATCAAAACACCAGCTCGTAACATAATTGAAATTTATAAAATTTGATTTCATAGTATTCCCATTACACGAGAGAATTGAGAACTAGTTGAATGCAATAGATTTATAAGGGAAATTAGGAAGTAGATATTGAATGCCTATAGGATAAGCCCAAGGACGGTCCAAACATTTATGCAAGCAATGCAGACTACATGAAGGAAGGTACTCTAGAATCCTTTGTGTGATATAAACATGATTATTTCAAAAAGACATATTTTCTTCACGATGCTGAAATTTTTAGCTTTTACCACTATCCTTGAAATATTAGGTTTGAATAAGGTGGATAAAAAAGATTCAATACTGAGATAGAAGTCATAAAGTGACACTCAATAATTTCATAGTCGCACTTCTGAAATCTATATTTCATAGTAGAACTTTTGAAATTTTATTTAAATATATATTCAAACCAGGCTTTATAAATGGCCACTTCTTTTTAATAAAACCCTCACTCTAGGGTCAGAGGAAGAACAAGTATCTCTCAATAGAGAAAAAGTATGGAAACCATTGTTTTTTTTGGTCTTATATGGTTTAAACTAGTTGCAATTGTTTTGTCACTATTTTCTTTGTATAATTTCGAGTTTTCAGTGCAATATCTATCATGGGCTATGGGTTTACACATCTTAGAGGACCTGTTAAACCCATCTTAGAGGATCTGTGGAATAAGTGCTCCCCTCCCCCCTCATTACGATGTTTACAAGAAACCCTCCCCTCATAACGATGTTGACAAGAAACATTAACATAGTGTTCTCACCAACCTCATATTTCTCATTATGATGTTGACAAGAAACATTCCAGCGGCCTAAGATAGTGTTGTCACCAACCTCATATTTTAAAGGACATGGTAAGGTAGTATTAATCACTCTCATAACTAGTTCAAATTTCTTACCCTTGATCCCTTCTTTTACCAATCCATCTCGCCTCTCACAATGGCCTACTTACATTGTTCTAAAAATATGTGAGCTCTATGATTACAAGTTTACTAGGTATTAAGTCACTTTATGTTTTAAGTTATTGTACTAAGTGTCTTTCTTTTTTGGTTCAATTATTATTTCTTTATTAATTTCTATTTTTATTTCTCATTGCATACCAACATATAACAATGTAATAGCTCATGAATAAATTTGTTCTATTATATAAAACGTTTCTAGATGACCTAAAGTGTTCCTAGATGACCTGTAAAGTTCTTATTTGTTCTATTTCAAAATTTAATAGTTCACTTGAAAATCCAAAAAATGTTTCAATGCATTGATAATTTAACATATCCATCCCTTTTGTAGATATATTAATAATTTAACATATCTAGTCCTTGTGCAGATTAACAACGATAACCCAATTGGTTCACCATGGATTGATCTTTGTGCAGATTAACAATGATAACCCAATTGGTTCACCATGGATTGATCTATGTACTAGTTGGATACACTTTTGGATATCAAATGTTTGAGATGGAATAAATCAAGGGAGGGAGCCCATATGGTGAAGTAACAAGTCAAGTGAAATGTAGTCAGTGAAGGAGCCCCTATGCTTCTATTTATCACTACTAATCAATTTTTTTGAAATCTGGTGCCTTCAAATTTGGATTCATTAACATAGTTCATATATCTTGGAAGAAATTTTTTATCCTAAATTTCTAATGGAATATTAAAAGAAGAAATTTTTTTATCCTAAATTCCTAATGGAATAAAAATAAGTTGGTTTATTATAATTCCCATGCATCATCATCATATGTAGTTTTTATTGATTTCCAATACCAACTTTATTTTGATGTACACTATATCTCATGATTTTATCATGTGAGAATTTGTCAACTCTTTTGTTACTTCACTTCATGTCATGATCATGATAAAGTAGGATGAACTTTCTCACATTTGAAGAAAATGATAATTTGAGATATGCTTGAGATTATTTGGCCAATAATGTTGGGAAAGTAGTATAAAGCCACTTATGTAGGTGTATTGGCAATGGTCAAAGTGGGTTGGCTTTAGGCTCAGTTTTAACTCAAACTTCAGGCCCAATAAACAGGATATTATCTAGTATGCAATTGTTTGAATTTCTAGAAGCGGAAAGCATATTGTTAAGTGAATTAATGACAAAGTTTTTCAAACTTTTTAACCAGACAGTGTGTAAATGTTGCTAGACATATTTGAAATCAGTTATGGATATCCCTAACAAACTGTCATATGAATTAGCCTAAAAAATTCATATCTAGAGTGTAAACTAACACTGGTAAATGATGTGTTGTTGGAAAGGAATTCCCAACATAAAGCAGACGATTACAAATTATAAATTTGGCTTCAAGAAATTTTTTAATAGCAATTTTCCTAACAAATTTATATAAAAGGAACTAAATAAATCATCTTCAAATTTAAAATATGAAATGTAACCAAGCTTAGAGAATACAAATGTTAATGAAAAATTCCATATCTGTATATCAATCAAGTAATGAGTTTAAAGATAAAAAGATTAATGGTTCCAAGGTGATAATTTTTTCATATAATTTGGCTCACCTAGGAATTAATGTTATTTTTTTTTAGAATGGTACATTTATTAGGGTTCAAGTTCATCAAATACTCACCCATGGAATATTTGAAAGGATTTCTCAATTCGTTTATCTTTTGGCCTCCATCCTTTTAGAGTCATTCATAACCATAGGATAAAGCTATTGGAACTGGCACATGTTAAAAGGGTAAATCTAATTTACATAGTTGGATGTTGCACTAGACAATTTATGTTTTGGAAGGTTCTATAACCTTTTCTCTTCCAATGCTAATGTTTCAATTTTAAACATATTGGATTGTTTTTTTTTTCTTATACAAAACAATAATCCAATATCATATTATGATTGTAACAATGTGGTAAATTTTAGTTACATAATGTACTACTTAACATGGCTGTCCCAAAAACATAATTCATGTGGCTAAAATGGTTTTTCATGCTCTATAAGCGTTGCAAGATAAAAAAATCACCAACTCTTGTAATCCCTTCTTCTTACTCCATCAAAGTAAATAAACTATTTTTTTTAGTCTTAGAGCTTAATTGATTTTCTTCTTCATGACGATATTGTCTTAGAGTTCTCAGAAGGAATAAGGAAAATGCATTTTCTTAAGAGACATCAAAGCATGACCTTAATAATGTGAAAAGTAGTGAAGTTTTTAAACTATCAAGCAATAAGCGTGTGACTCTAATAAGTAAAGTTGCAAGATTTGAGATATTTTCCAGCAAGTTCAAGAAATAAGTAACACGTAAAATATAGAACTTGGGTGGGAAGGATATGACTCCATTCCACAACCACTCAATCCATACATTTGTTTAAAGATAATTAGAATATGGAGACAAAAAAATAATTCAAAACTTCACATGTTCTCCATAGAATACATTCTCGATATTGATTTGAAAAAAAAAAACAATTTAAAGATGTGGTAATAATGTATTGTCTTCAAACACAAGAAACACTAGTTGAGCTTAGTGACTTTTGGATTCATGTTATTTGGAAGCTATAAACATAGCCTATAAGCAACTAGGAATACAAAAGGCAGGTCTTTTCCAATTGAAAGTACATAACTTTGGAATTATACAATACCTTGTTCAACTTGTCACCCAAACTAGACACCTGAGTTATTATAGGTTGGGGAAAATGTAGTAAAGTTATGAGTTCTTCTTTAGAGAATCAACTATGATATGAGATACATAGAAACAATCATAACAAGAAAGAATTCACACATTGGGGATTTATATTAGCAACAATCATAACAATAAAGAATTCACACATTGGGGATTTATATCAATGTCCACGAATGACTTTTGTTGGAGTAGATATCGATACCAAGTCATTTTACATTCCCACCTATAGTTGGCACTACTCCAGATACTAGATCACAAGACAAAAGACTGGAATTGAGCAGTAACAATTTTTTCTTCTCTGTGAAGAGGTTTTAAATTGTCTTTTTGAAATTGATGCAATACCATTGGCACCATATATTTTGGCTTCTTTCATCCCTTCAACAAGAAAAATATAGTATGTTTCATTATTTGTAGTCTTTCCAAACTTATCTTTTACTTTGCAAGACATGATTTAGTCCCATGTTGTGAATGCCATATATAATAATTGCTTGACTATAGTTCATATAACAAGACACTTCAATGGATAATGTTTACTTATGCAACATTTTTTATGCTTTCAAGACGCTGAAGAAAAAACAAAAAAAAAAAAATTGATAAAAAATAGGCATTTAAAAATAAATCCTTAGCATGGAATACACTACAATGCTCAAAATAAATGAAAATATAGTACAACAAGACAAGAGACCATTTATTTTAAAAGTAGTACGGGGATATATGTCACCAAGGATATCACACCAGAAGTAGGAGTTATGGAATCATAATTGTTTCAAAGCAACATTAATAATGGTCCAAGACAAGAAAAGGATGTGAGCAAGTCCAATTTAGTATGTCTTAGAAAATCCTTAAAAAATTGAAACGAGTGTTTTCAGCAAATGATTGCCATAGTTTAAAATTTTCTTTTGTAAAAGCTATGACATACAAGATTCTTTTTCAAATAGATGTTATAGCTTTTTTAAAATATTCAGTACTTTGCAAAGAAAAGAATTTAGAGGAAATGGATGTTAATATAATTGAACTTATCCATTGATATTCCCTAATAAAAGTAGTTGAACAAATGCATGAACTTATCCATTGATATGCCCTAATAAAAGCAGTTGAACAAATACATGGGACTATAGCTAAAACCAAGAACTCTTTTAAATGTTAATTACATACGAAACTTTATTGCTTGTCATCATATTGAAGAATATTAGTCTTCATTGACAGGTCTTGAGGTTATGTTTGTTTATTTTGGGTAGTTCTCACAATTGTCAATCAAGGTGAGCAAATTTCTTTAATTCCAGGGCTAAAACACATACTTAAAATCCACCAAGAAACAATCAATTTAAACAGTGAAATACAATGACATTTAGTTTTCACAGGAGTTGTCTATCCCTACTTGATTCTCGCCTACATTTGTTTCCAAGCACAAAGGCGACATACGGAGGAGATTCTATATGCCCATACCAGGTGAGCACATTTATGTCGAGATAGCATATAATTTCCTTATGCCTTGAAGATATTAGAAAGATGGGAAGTTGTATATTATATAAAAAGAACAAATAATTTTTAATTTTTTTTTTTTCTTTGGCTGAAATGGAGAAACTTATAGATTTCTGACAACAAGACAGACTCTGAGGACATCTAGAAACCTTGTTAACATGTCCTCTATTGTTTCTTTCTGGATATATTAGATATTTTCATGAGAATGTTGTAAAGATGATATAAGGTATATAAACCAACAACAAGCTGAATACTCAGTTTTCTTGAAGTTTAATGTGACTTATAAAGGTTAATGTCAATGCTTCCGAGTGAAAGAAATATTTCTTACATATGCTCAATTTTGGTTTGTATTTTTATGACCAATGTCTCTACCAGGTTTTCAAGTTGACATCTGTTTTACAGATTGGCTATTCTTCTAGAATAATTTTCCTGTTCAAATATTTTACTTCGATATGAACTTTAACTTTGTGTCAAATTCAAGGGAAGAAGTTAGAATGGTGCCACAAGAATGACCTTTAAAATCCTTGTAGACAAAAATAAACAAAAAAATAAATAAATAAAAGGATGGAGGTGCTTGTGCCAATGATGCTTTAAAGGAGGTCATAAAGACAAAAATAAACAAAGAAAAGAAAAGATAGAGGGAGGTACTTGATAGTGTTCTCTCATCTCAAACCCACGTGCCCCCATCTCATACTTGGGGTTCATCATTTCTACATTTTCACAAATGGTTCAAAACCCACCTCTTTTCTTCTGGTTGGAAATGGTTTTACATAAAAAGGAACTTGGGAAGATATACAAAGAAATATTTAATGAAGAACATCATTGTAAGATTTATTTGTGTGAAAGGGATTAGTGATCATTCATTGCAACTATTTTTTGTTTTGATGTGAACTTTATCTTTGTGCCAGATTCAAGGGAAGAAGTGTAGAGTAGTGCCACTTAAGGAGAATGGCACTTAGCTCTAGGAGAATGATTCTTTAGATATGTTTTCACTTTCATAAAGTACTACATATTAATACCCCAACATACAAGAAATTATCGTATTTTGGAATTTTAGCATAGTATTGAATTGACCACTTGCACATATTCTACTTCATTAAGAGAATGATGCTTTAAGATTTCAAATCCAGTGGAAAATGCAAAAAATATTATTCTCTCATGAGTTTTCAACTACCAACTTTCTTGTCACTATTGAGAATCAACAATCAATCTTCAAAACTATGTTTTGTTTTGGTTTAGGATTTCTATTAGGGTTTATGCTATGAAAAAACACTGGTGGGAACCTCTATTAATGAGTATAGGAAATCATTAACATGCACCATGATCGATCTTAAGGGGTCAAATTTAAAGAGAAAAAGGGTTTACGAAGAGCTTACCGAGTTCATGCATTAGAGAAGCAATACATGTGGTTAGGTGACAAGAAATGTATAGTGAAAATAAACCCTTAAGGGCCCGAGACTCAGTTTCAAAACTCGGTCGCTTATCCGGAGTGTGAAAGGTGCTTATCTCATCCAAAACAAGTTTAAACCTTTTACATCATATAAACAAGGCATAAAAAGAAACAATGGGTGAAGCTACAAGTTCGATCATCCCACAACTACAAGTGAGATTGACAAATAGTTGAGGATGCATGTCCCATTAGAAAAACATCTTGTAGTTAATGTTAGGGTCTGAACCTGCACATAGGTAGAACAATATATTCGGATGTAATAAAGGTCAATATTAATAAGGCCTTTCA
>SNQJ01S0004141.1:39647-86315 GCA_010110895.2 Picea sitchensis
CCCCGCCTCTACCTCAGGTGAGACTTCATCTACTTCGCAGGTGTTGCTGAAAGGGCCAGTAGTTAGGGTTTTGTTGGTGTGTTGTTGAAGCGTTGAACCCTAGGTCTACCCCTGTGCCAACAAATGGTTCTGTTGCCGAGACCTGAAACTATGATTGCTAGAAACTGAAGAAAAGAGAAATCTATGTGCGTAGATATGTTGCTATAGTGCACAGTATTCTACTTGACTTGTGAAGCTCTATACTAGGAAAGAAACCAGATCTGAAGAAAAGAGGTAAGATCTTAAAGATTTGTGTTGTAGTAAAGGTAAGATAAGTGGAAATTTTTGTTTCAAAAATATGAATCTAGGTATGCTTGATAGATTTTGTCCTAGTCTGAAAACTAGGGCACGGTTAGAAGAAATAGTTGATCAGAATAAATTCGATAGAAATGGAAAAAAATATGTTATTCTTATGCATAGAAATAATTTTTGGTCTAATAAATGGATGCAGGAACCTAGAAAGATTTTTTGCAGATTGCAGGTCCCGCACTGTGATCCCAGTACACAGTACAGGAGAGGCTGGAACTCATTTAAAACAAAGAGAGGATTGACACTATGTTATAATTGCATAAGGTCGGGACACCTTGCTAAGGAATGCCCTAGCATAGGTCGTATTTGTCTTTGTTGTAAATTTATTGGTCATGAAGTTGAGGATTGCCCAAGAATGATTGCTAAAGTTGAAAAGATGAACATGAGACAAGAAAACTATGAAGAAAGTCAAGAGGCTAAGAGAGTGTTGGGGAATCATAAAGAGAAATAATAAAAGAAAGATCAAACTATGTTAAAAGAAGTAATGCATGATTGTAGAGACATCAGTTTACCAAAGATCCTGAAATAAAAACAATGCATAGTTACAAGGATATAAGACTTCTACATAGACTGTGTGTTAGATGAAGAAACACACGTGAATATTATGCGAGAAAGAAATTGGGAAATTTTGGGAAAGCCTACTATGATACCTTCATTGGGAAGGATAGGCTTGTTTAGAGGAAAGATGATAACCCTATGTGGAAGAGTTACTAACATACCTATGATTTCTCATGAAACATCGACAGAAGAGGACTTCGAAGTTATCAGATTTGTTGAGAACAACCCCTGTTTTCCACTTTTATTAAGAAATACTTGGATTGAGAAGGATCATATCAGAAGGAAAGTAGAGGAGGAAGCTACATAATGGAAAAAGAAATAATTAAGGGACTTCATAGCCAGAAAAATAGCATGACTAATAGAAGAACAAGAGGATCAATCGAAGAAACAGAGGGCCAAGGAATTAGTTGTCGAAGTTGAAAGAACACATGAAGACTTAAAGAACCTGTCCATACAAGAAAGAAGTATAGCCATCCTAAAAATAGCAAAAAAGGAACATTAACCGCAAAATCTATAAGAGAACATTAGTAGTGCAATGTCACTTTACTAGGATAAGATAAGAATAATAATGGAAAGAGGAATCCAGAGACTCAGATCACAAGAAAGAGGGCAAGGAAGCTCAATAAGAAGAACGCCAAGTTAGCAAAACTATGGGAAGTTCCAGAAAAGACTTCGTAGGAGGAAGATCTACAGAAGTTGAACCTCATCGGAATAGCAGAACCATGCAGAATGGGACTCACCACGACAAAGCTATATGGTCATTGGAGGCACCCCGACCGTTAGAATAACACTCTGGAATGGCTAGAAACACAATTATTGATGGAAAGACCGTTGTTGGACCATTGGGACCATGCCATAACAGACAGATTTGTATTTACTGAGGAATTTCCATGAATGACCCCGAATACACTAGACCACTACAGGCCTCTAGAGAAGTTTCACATAGATCGACACTTTATCTACATCACTGCGCACAAGGATGAAAGTAAGGAGGAATTGCAGTCCTATTATAAGTTGACCGACAAAGATATGGAGGAGATAACCAAATAATGGCCAGCATAATTCCTTGTACTAGTGGAATATGTAGAACTCTTCGACCTCGACATCATTGAAAGTCCATTGGTCACCTGGGTCAAGCATGATGGACATACTAGTGCGAAGAAAAAGAAGAAAAAGGAGGAAGTGCAGAACATAGAAAGTGATGAGGAGGACATCACCTCAGAGGAAAGTAGGCATGATTCACCCGCAGGAGGAGGAGGAGACAACATAAACCAAGAAGTAGGAGGGGAAGAAGAATAAAAACAATACAAAGGCGAAGTTACATCACCGAAGGATACCCTTACAGAGGTCAAAACATCAAAGAAAAGGGAGGTTTCTCCACATAAACCCTTAGCAAGAAAGACGACCCAAGCCAATAAACCTTAGTCGGAGAATGTGCTCACAGTGGACGATGTTGATCTCAACATTGAAGTCATAGAGGATGATTCAAAGGATATCTTGTAGAGACATGAAGCGAATCAAGAGACGATGTATGAAAGAATCGAGAAGGAGTTGAAAGACATACAACAAGCCATCCATTCGAGCTGTGTAGTTCCTACTATGCATTCGTTGTCGGAAATTGCAGAATTCAGGGATGAGCCCACCCAATTAAGAAGCCTAGCAGATGCAACAGAGGCTTGACTTCATTGAGTCTAAGAAGAAAAGGAGCAGGCCACAAAGGCCTTGAAGCAAGAAAAGGAGGAGGTCTTAGAGAAACTTTGAGTTGCACAGAAGGATAAATATGAAATTAGGGTGGTGTTTGAGGAGGACAAAGAGAATATCCAGAAAGAAAAAGACTAGATGCTCATAGAGAATACTGTGGTTAAAGAGGGAGTAACTAAAGCACTTCGCTCTGTGATGGGCCTGGCACAGGAGGAAGAAGAGTCAGTCGAGATACAAGTAGGGAAGCTTGATGAGGCCATTTAGCATCTTCAAGCGAGGATAATGGAGCTAGATATCCAAGCAGTGTCGAGCACCCCATAAGAAGTGCACGATCAAAGGAAAGAAACCGCCAAGATCACAGTATAAATAATCAGGGAACTCGCCTAAGAATGTAAGAAACTGAGTGATCAGAGTGAAAAGACCTAGGAGCACCTTGCAGAAGATATGGAGGTGAGGACACTGGAATAAAAACTCCAGGAAGTGAAGGAGAGGGCACTGACAGTTCAATTATAGATGAAGTTGCTTATTGCAATTGAGAAAATGAAGCGATCACAAGAACAACACACAGTCCAACAACGAGTTATTGCCATCCAGAGCAAATTCATGGAGGTGACACAGAGACTCCAACTGGTATAGGACAAAGCTTGCACAATTTTTGAAGATATTGAAGGACAAGGCTCACAGCTGGACCAGATGGTCACGATAGTAGAACAAGGCCTACAAGGGCTTGTTACAGAGCAGGTGATTCAGGAGTTTTCCAAGCAGGAAGCTTCGGCAAAGGAGCAAGTCAAGGTAGCTCGAGCTAATCTCGAGGCCTTTGAAGTAGCACCACCTAGATCTGAGTGACTCGAGACAAGTCACAGGTGAGTGTTGGGGGCCTGTTGGCCCTTGACCAAGTTTTGAGGAAACATTGGTTGTGTTTGACCATTTTTGGGACTTCGACAAGCTGGTTGAAGATGGAGCACCCAGGCGGAGCATAGATCGTGGGATCTCACTAATTTTACGGGCTTGTGGACCCAAAAAAGGGTTTTAGGTTTTATGTAATGGGTTAAGGGATGTCGACCCATGGATTTACCCATGATTAGGCCTTTTTTGTAAATGTATAAATAAGTAGGTAAGCGATGTAAGAATGACTACCTATAATCGGCTTAGTGCATAACTACTACGATGAGATCTAGTTTTCTTTGTGCAATAATGTGTTAAGGGATTGTAGAGCTAAGTGCAAGTGTTTTGTAAGTTGATTTGTGCATAGACGTTCTATGCAAGTGCCCTTTTCTATTAAGGAGTTGGATCTGTGCCTTAACCTGATTTTGGGGAAGGTGGATCTAGTGCACTACGCGTAGATCACCTGTCCACTACGGAGTTGGGCTCTGTGGCTTTGTGCACAAGAGAAGATGAATGTAAGAAGATCAAAGAATAATAAAGAAGAAGAAGAAGTTGGTGGACGTAGTCCCACACTGGGGTGAACCACGTATATCTTGTGTCTTAATGTGCTTTGTGCGATGTTGTTTATGTAGTCATTTTCTTAGTGATGTTGTTGTTATGTATAATGAACTCATATCATGTTGTAGCTTACTGATTAATAGTGTAAATGAATACGAGATCTGAACTAATGCTATGTGCTAATAGGTTTTAAGGGATTGATCTTGAAGAGGGACAACCTGTATTACCTGACTGAATTCAACTCCCTCAAGAAGAAATAAAATGAATCTATTTTTTATTTTAACAGAAGGTTTCATAATATTTATAACAATATTCTAAGAGAAATAAATCATTTTCAGTAAGCATCCAAGGTCACAATTGTTGGGGCTTTTGATGCATAATTTTCCACGAAATTAAGAGAAAGAAGAGCACCCAGTTTGTCGATAATGTAGGATGATGCAATAGATATTGAGGGAAATATGATTTCATCAGGAAATATGAAGAAAAATTATGATCAAGAAGAAAAGAATAATCTTAAATAAGACCTTGATCCTTCAAATCCAGCCAATGATGCTCACGAATCTCAAATGGAAGAAATGTCTAGACCGATAAGAAATATGAAAAAAAAAATGTCTAGATTTGAAATGGATAATGGTAATGCTAATAAAGTCCCTCAATAAGGAAGGGAGAGGAACCCTAATCAGTTTAGGACGTGTTTTAATCGTCAACTCATGAGGATATAAAGAATAAATGACAAGCAACTCATTCAGCCTCATGTTTGAACTAATGATCAGAATAACTTGGTGGAGGAAGAAAGATATGAAGGATACATTGATAACCTAGAATACATACATATGTTGAAGGAGGGAAATAATACAATGCAGTGAACTTAGAATTATTATGAAGACTCTCTTAGTATAAAAAATAAAAGCCCCAAAAATGTATCCTTTGAATAAGTATTGTCCTCTGCTCAGTACATGATAATTATTGATGCACTGGAGGTTGAGATACACAAGAAGTATGATCTCATACCTAGATAGAGATATTTTAACCAGGATAGCTAGCCACAACCTAAGAATCTTATCCCAAGTCTTTCTATTGATAAAGTCAAAGAACTAAAAAATATTATCAATGCTTAAGAAGTTGGTGAAACTTCAAAGGTAGAAAAAGAGGTGAGGGAGCTTGAAGAATCAGTTTCAACCTTCAATATTGAGAAAGAGATTTCCAAAATAAAGATCCCAGTTCCATTGGATGAATTGGATAAAAATCAATCATACCACAAGTATATTGAAAAATTCATACAGGGGAAGAGCCAAGTAAGTCCTCCTGACACTGTGAATTTATAATATGAGTCTCCTACTATAGTTTTTGGTCCTTGCATAGATGACAAAGACAAGTCAGTTTCACCTTTCTATGTGACCCTAAGTATCCATGGAAAAATTCTACATAACTATATGCTTGACTCTGGAGGATCTCATAATATTATGCCAAAGGTAGTAATGGAGAAGTTGGGGTTAGAAATAACTAGGCCTTATCATGACCTCTACTATTTTGATTCTAGAAAGGAGAAATGTGATGGGTTGATCAAATACATGGTGGTTACTTTGTCCCAACTTCCTATTAAGAGTATCATGATGGATGTGGTGGTAGCTGATGTACCTATAAACTATGGCATGTTGCTATCCAGAACTTGGGTCATAAATCTAGGAGGTACGATGTAGATGGACATGAAATATGCTACTATGCTAGTATTTGGAGGAGAAAATAAAATATTATACAGAGAAACAAATTTTTCCTATGTAGTCAGTGACCAAAATCACTCTGTAAGTCACCCCATATATGTTGTTGATAAATACCTCATTTTTTGCATCCTCACAATAAATGAGGAATATAAAGAATTTGTGACTCTTGTAAGCCTCATTGTGGGCCCATCTCAAGAACTTCATGGCATACAAAAGATGTATTTCAATGGAGCATATTCAAAGGAAGGAGTGGGCGCTAGAATAGTCCTTATATCCCCTAAAAATTAACAAATCCATTTTTCCTACAAATTGGAGTGTTGCTAACAATGTAGCTAAGTATGAAGCCTCGATTCTTGGTTTGGAGGAAGCAATTAAGATGCAAATCATTGAGTTGGTAGCGTCTAGGGACTCAGAACTTGTGGTTCAACAAGTCAAAATATACTAGTAGACAAGACATCTCAGGATGATGGCCTACAAGAATCAAGTGTGGGATTTAATTGACAATTTTTATAAATCTTTTAATATCATTGTTATTTCAAGAGAATTTAATCAATAAGTTGATTCCTTAGAAATAAAAGATAGAAACTTTAAAACCCATGTCGTCCCCTAGATGTGATATGATATTGAGATGAGATACCAACCTTTTATACCTGATAATATAAAATACTAGCAAGTGTCTAAACATGATCAACAGATCAAGATATTCATTAAGGTCAAAGATGAATTTTCCAGCACACTTGTAGATTCAAATGATGAAGAAAATGGGGAAACTATGTGACGCCAACGTGCCCCCTTCGCCACCCGCAGGTCGGAAGGTCCACACGTGCACACGGGATCTTCTTCTCTGCTCGGCCCGAAGAACACCAAGGTTCTTCTATTTCCCTGTCAGGAAATCTGCTCCCACGGATCTTCTCTGTGCGATCCCCTCTCTTTATTTATTGGGGAATCAGAGCTCGCGACTTCGTGAATCTAATGGTCGAGCTCTGCACTCTCGAATCCCAGAGACCCGATGTCTGAGCCAACGCTGACCTCACCTTAACCCTGTCAGGACTTCTACTCTATCGTAATTTCGCCACTCGCGATATCAAGCAACTCGATTCTCCGACTCCCGATGCTCGATGCACCGAAACTCCGATACACGTGTGAGTTGACCATTCAATCGCTGCTTGCCCCTATCGATATTTTAGAATTCGCGTTATCGCGAATCTTGAAGCAATGAATTCGGGACTTCTCGCTACGAAACCCCGATGCCTTGTGCCACCTGTTTTCCACTAACTCCTGTGGTCCCACACTGGTTATGTCACCGTCGGGATATCGCGGATCGCGATTCAAAGCTGCAATAATATCTTGACCTCTAAACTCCTGATATGTCGAACCCCGACTCCTTTGGATCCTCTGACACACGTCCCCAACTATGGACTGTTCTGGGCTCGTCGGGATATCGCGTCCTCGCGATATCGCAATTTCGGTTGCAATGGTTTGGAGCTTCGACTCACGAAACTCCGATCCACGATATGCGTGTGGATCCAATGACCCTTGTGGTCCTGATCAATGGCTCCACCTCTCCTGAGCTTGGAACCCTTTGGGAATACGTCACCTTATCTTCCCTGCACCTTTCCAAGATCTAACGGATTACGACGATTCACGAATTCTCCTCGGAGAATTCCGACCGTCCGTTCCTTTCTCCACGAAGACTTGTTCGCTTTCTTAAATACTTCAACCCCAACTTCTTTGTGTGATTCCTCGACGAATTCAAGGACCTATCCTTCCTGCACTTTCCCATGACTTTCGAGTCCTTTAGGAAACTCCCTTGCACGCACTCCTTGCGACAACCCTTCAACTTCGTCTAAGTGTTAAAACTCTTCGACTCTGCGCACACTTGCAGCAGCAATCCTTCAAAGCTTCACTCAGGTTCGTGACCCTGAGACTTTCACCTGGCCTGTGCACTCCTTGCACGGCTCATGTGCCCAACTACACCTTTTGGGAGGAACGATAACAAAAGTTGTCTCTATTGAAGCCCTCTGTCAACGCACTCCTTGCGGATAGTTCGACTGCACTCCTTGCAGGAATTCTCTGGCTCAAGTAGAGAAACAATTGAAACTCATTCCTTCACCCTTTCAGACTTCAATTCATACATGAAATCATATACACAACATATAAAAGAAAATGTATAACAGGAAACAAACATTCATGAGCATATTAATATCAAATACACAGAGAATCAGACACAAACCCATGAATTTGAACCAATCTTCTTCTATTAGTTCAAATATCAGTACATGGGTGTTCTCTATACAACTCTCTACTTGCTCTTTCTCTCTTGAATGTTGAATTGATTCCGTTACAATGCACAATGAGGGTGTCTATGTCCGTTCTCCCTCCTTTCTAAAACTGTCTAATCTATGAATTAAAATCCTGTCTACCAGCATTAACTGCATTAAATGTCGTCTATCTACTAAAGGACGAGAGTTATCCGCTCAAGGTCCATTTACAATATACAAGTGTTCTTCATCTTAAATGACCCATTTAAGGTCGCGCAACAATTTCCAAGGTAATTTCAAAATCTGTGCTGGCTTATCCAGTTGTCTTCCGCTTCCACACTGGCTCACTTGATGAGTCGGTGATGCTCCTACATCACTATGGCTGAAACATAGATGCAAATGAAGTCTGAGTTTAATGAGCACATGGATAGGCGTAATATCCTCCAACTAAAAAATTACTTCTTTCCTAAAGGAATGGTATCCCTGGAGCAACTTTTTGATAGGAACAATGTTCCCATAAAACCCACAACCTTACCCAAGGATGAAAATGCTGAAGAATGAAACATTGGGACATAACATGAGCCAAAATTAGTAAGGTTGTCCAAATAAATATCCCCTAATCACAAGGAATAATACTGGCAATTGTTTAAAGAGTATATGGATGTATTTTCATGTAAATATGAAGACCTAAAGACCTATGATACCAGTATCATACAATATATGATACCATGCAACCTGGTACTAATCCTTTTAGGCAGAAGTTAAGGAAAATTAACCCATTGTTGCTACCAATAATTGAGAAGGAGGTGAGGAAGTTACTTGATGCTCAAATCATCATTCCCCTTAGATATTGTGAATGGGTAGTGAATCTTGTCCCAGATAAGAATAAGAGTGGAGAGATAAGGCTTTGTGTGGACTCAAAAACCTAAACAAATGCTCACTAAAAGACAATTACTCTTTTCCCAAGATGGATCATATACTTCAAAAAGTGATGGGAGAAAACAGGATCTCCATGATGGATGGTTTCTCATGATATAATCATGTAGCAATGCATTCTGATGATAGGGAAAAAGAAACCTTTACAACCCCATGGGGAACTTTCATGTATGATAAAATGCCCTTTGATCTGAAAATGCAGAAGCTACATTCCAGTGAGCTATGGATATAAAAATTTTGGGAGAGAAGAATATATTTATTTTCATATATGTGGATGATATGGTTGTCTTCTCCAAGACATATGAAGACCATATTAATCATTTAAGGCATACTTGTTTGAAGTGCAAGAAATTTGGTCTATCATTAAATACAAAGAAGTCTTATTTTTCAATGACTGAAGGAAAACTATTGGGCCATATAGTGTCAAAAGAAGGAGTAAAAATAGACCCAGAGGGAGTATAAGCGATAAAACATATTGTTATATTGAGAAATAGAAAGGACATACAATCTTTCCTGGGAGAAATCAACTTCCTAAGAAGATTCATCCCTAATTTCACTGAGATGGTTAGACATATCACTAACATGTTAAATAAACATCATAAAGTGAAATAGACTCCTTAGGCTCGAAAATATTTTCAAATAATCAAAGAAGAAATAGGAGAATCCCTGGTTTTAGTCAGCCCTAATTATGATAAGTATGTTTTCATGTTTTTCTTTGCTTCAGAACATACTATAGCATCTGTCTTGCTGCAGAAAAATGACGAAAATCAGGAGCATCCTATAGCCTTATTCAACAGAGCTTTGAGATATGTAGAGTTAAAATATAGTATTTTGGAAAAGAAAGCATATGCCCTAGTTAAATAATTGAAAGCCTTCAAATATTATAAATTGCACTGAAAAAAAAAATTCTTATGTACCTAGCAGTGCTAATAAAAACATTCTTACACAACCTGACAGTGAGGGAAGAAGAGGAAAATGGATTGCCAAAATGAAGGAGTATGATTTAAAGATAAATCCCACCAAGATGATAAAGGGACAAGGGTTGGCTAAACTCATGGCTCAATCAGATCATCAAGCCATTGATTTAAATCTTATGACAACAAATATCATGACAACAGGGAAAGGAGAGGATGAAACATCAGAACCATGTTCTGAGGTGAGTCTTAAGTTCGTTGAATTCAATTGGTGCAAATATGTAATTTTCTATCTTCATCACTTAATTTCCTCACCAACATGGGACAAAGCCAAGGCCAGGTCCAACAAGATTAAATTTGTGAAGTACTACATTGTGGGAGAAAATTTGTTATGGAAAGATCCAGTAGGGATACTGTTGAATTTCGTTACTGAAGAGGAGACTAAGAATATTATCAATGAATTTCACAAAGGGTTATGTGGAGGTCATCATGCATGGAGAGATACTATGTGCAAAATCCTTAGAACTGGTTATATTGGCCCTCATTATTTTATGATGTAGATTTCATGGTTAGGGCTTGTGTAGAGTGTTAGATGTTTGCAAGGAAACACAAATTGTGACCTCTCCCACTTAAACCCACCAAATCAGAAACACCTTTCCAACAATGGGGTTTAGATTTCATTGGTGAAATTTACTTGAATTCAAGTGGGAAGCACAAATGGATCTTAACAACCACACACTACTTCACCAAATGGGTGGAGTCAATCTCCACCAGGGAAGCAACTGATAAAGTCATAATCAAGTTCCTTCGGGAGAAAATTCTAGAAAGGTTTGAATGCCCCAAAAATATTATAACTGATAATTCCCAAGCTTTCAAATCTTCCCAACTATTGCAGTTTTGTTAAAATTACAACATAGAGCTAGGAAATTCCACTGCATATTACCCATAGGGAAATGGCTTTTCTAAGCCATCCAATAAGAATATAATTAGGATCATCAAGAAAGTGTTGTCCCAAAACAAGAAGGCTTGGGGTTCCCACCTAAAATATGTGCTCTAGGGAGATAGAGTAAGAATCAAAAGGTCCCTTAGTACATCTCCATTTCAGCTAGTCTATGGACTAGAAGTTATTTTTCCTATTTAACTCATCTTTCCTGTGATGAAACTTTTGCAAGAGGAAGAGGCAGAGTCAAACGATATGCACAGAAGAATCAACCAACTAATTGAATTCCAATAGATTAGGGATCAATTTCAACTGAAATCTCAAGCTCATCAAGAAAAGATGAAATAAATTTTCGACAAGAGATCCAAGGAGAGAAGATTTATGGCAAGAGACCTAGTCTTAAAGTGGGATGCTAGAAGAGAAGAAAAGGGAAAACATGGCAAGTTTGACAACCTTTGTCTTGGACCTTTCCAGATCGGTGCAGTTCAATATAATAGCACATATGATCTGGCATAGTTGGATGGAAAAGTATTTTGGGCTCTCTTCAATGGGAGGTTACTAAAACACTTCATGTATTATTAAATGATACGAAGCTCCCTACCCTATACATAAATAAATAAATAATTCATTCATGTTATGTATTTTTAATTTTACTTCATTCACCATATTTTTCACAAGAAAGGAGTTAGGGTTTCAAATTGAAGTTGTTGACAAATTTTGTTTCACCTCTCGAATCAATTTTTCACATGCATGGAGAATAACTTATTTGAATGTAGACTCCATAACCCAACATGAGAAGACACTCAGTCTACAGTTCTCAGGATACCATAGGGGTATGTTGTCCTCGATGGAGCCAATGTTAGTACTTGTTTCTATCCATTCATTATCATGCACAATGATCAAAATTAAGGGGTCAAAGTTCAAGATAAAAAGGGTCTAGGGAGAGATTATGGAGTTCACGCATCAGAGAATCAATTCATGTGTTTGGGTGCAAATAAATTTATAGTTAAAATCAACCCCTAATGGCCAAATACTCAGTTTCAAAACTCATGCACTTATCGAGAGTGTGAAAGGTGATTATCTCATCCAAATATGTTATATTTGGTAGATTATAGGTACTTCTACATTGGCAGCGCCCAACATGAGGAAGTGACCGAGCACACATTCTCCCTAGTGACTTTATAATATGTTTTTATAAAGTAACTTTATAAAAAAATAATTATAAAGTTGGATATTTTAATTTTTAAGTGTAAAAGTGACTTTATCATGTAATAGATCACTTTAGTGACCTAAGTGACCTCAATGAATGATTAAATCATGACCATTGATCTCATGAGGGAAAGATATAATATTGACTGCCAATCTCATTGGAAGACAAAGGGTTAGGTAATTTACATTTCAAAGTTAGATAAAGGAAGCTCATGAGGGAGAGAGAGACACACTTTTTTTGGAGAGTTTAAGGGAAAGAGAAGGGGCATGCATCCCAAGAAGGTTTCATTTCTTGCAGAGAAAGAGCTTCAACAATGGAAGTTGGCATGCATCCATGGGAGAGGGATTGACAAGCACTTCAAGACAACTTCAGCATTAAAGTGTATCAATACCATACAACAAGAAGGTTGTACAATATGGTTTTGTGGAGGATGTACAACAAGTTTTGTTTTCTTTGCAGATACAACCATGGACATAAATCAAGGTTGAGTTTAGGAACAAATTTCTAGGTGTTAACTCAGCTGCTAACAAGTTTGTATATTGAAGTATTGTTTTGTACCTCTTCTGGGTATGAAAATCAAGTTTTATTTATGTTGTTTGTGACTATACAATTCGTACAAGAAGTCTAGTTTTGAATTCAAATTGTATTACTCAGGAAACAAGCGAATTTTTTTCTCAGATAGAGTGGAAGTACAGTTCATTAATGTTGAATATTTATTTTTGTTATACTCATAATTTTATCTAGAGTTGAATAATGAAACATTTTCCTCAATTTTTTCATTTTTCCTATTGTTTATTCAAGGGGCATTGCCCATATTTTTATGTGCCAAATGGAAGAATCCGTCTACTCTTCAGTTATATTTCGTTGTTTGTTTTTAGTTTTAGATATATGATATTTGTGTTCTCAAGGAGAATAAGTTGTGGTCATTTGCGAACACCATCGTTCCAGTACCTACATCAGATACCATAGCTATGGACATTCTTGAAGTGAAGGAAGCCAAGAATCAGAGTCATTTTGGATGGAGTCAGAGACCACCTTTTTCCACACTTGTCTAAGAAGAAGACATACAAAGAGATGTGGGATGCACTGAAAGGTTGGTTTGAGGAAAAGAATGAAACCAAAAAATGGTTCTTTGGGACAAGTTCCATAGTACTAGGATGGCCAAGGGAGAGAGCATGGCCTCCTACATCACTCGAGATTCACAGGTGAAGGATGAGTTGGTAGCTGTCATAGAAGTTATTCTAGACTCAGAGTTGGTGTGTATATCCCTCAAAGGCTTCACCAAGGATTGGTAGGTTTTCGTGAAGTGCATGTTGGGGAGAGATAAGATCCTTGACTGGAGCATATTGTGGGGTGAATTTACATTGGAGGATATCCAGGAGGGGTCTCGAGAGAAGGAAGTGGATGGTGTAGACGACAATAAATTTTCTCTTTTGGGAAAGAGAAATGAGAAGAAGAAGGACATGAGAAAAGTGAGATGATTTTTATGTCACAACACTGGAAACTATGTTAGTCAGTGTCCGAACAAGAAGAAGAAGAAGAGGGAACCAGAGGTGTCAGCATCAGCAGATATTGTTGAGTTTGTTGAGAAATATGAGAAGGAGTTTTCTCTCATGACTGGTCCTATGGGCGGTGGTTGCCTAATGTTCGAGCAAATTGAAGTTTGGTTCATGGACAGTGGATATTCTTGGCATATGATGGGAATGAGGTCAGTGTTGCTTAGTATTTCATAAACAAACTCAAACTACACTGTTGACATTGGGGTCGGCTGACAACTTGCAGTAAAGGGCATTGGAAGTGTTAGATTCGAACTAGAGTCGGGAGGTTTTCTGGAGGTTATCGAGGTGTTGAATATACCGTAGATGACAATTAATTTAATCCCAGTGTTAGCTCTAGAGGTATATGGATTTGGATTTGAATTACAGTATGGTTGGGTATTGTTATATCTAGAGGGAGCGAATCCATACACAACAATGTTTTTTGGTCTCAGGTATGAGAGGTTGTACAGGTTGTTGGGATGACCTGTGTTTGGGTCTAGTGGATTTTTGGATTCGGATTCTGTGTCAGAGAGTGGGCAGGTTGCATCAGAGAGAGAGTTGATATTGGGGACTCAATCCTCTTTTGGGGCTCTCAGAGGACTCAACATGAATGATTCAACACATACTAATGCTCAAGAGAGTGTGTAGTCTCCTAGGAGCATGTATTCAATTCATGGATCAATAGAGGTAGAAACAAAGGCTTCCAATTCAGTGTGAGTAGAGGATTCCTATTAAGAGGGAGGAGAGACTCCTACTATAGAGGGAGAACCTATGGCAGATGATGAGTTGGAGAGAGATTTTGGTGGAGGTACCAAAAGTACCTCTCTCACTGAGAGGGAGTGTTAGATTTGGTAGCTCGAAGTTACTTATTCATTGGTGGTGCCCAACATGCGGAAGTGACCGAGCACACTTTCTCCCTAGTGATTGTATAATATGTTTTTATAAAGTAACTTTATAATGTGTTTTTATGAAGTTGGGTCTTTTAATTTTTAAGTATAAAATTGAATTTATGATGTTATTGGTCACTTTAGTGACTTAAGTGACCTAAAAAAATGATGAAGTCGTGATCGTTGATATCATGAGGGAAAGGTCTAATCTTGACTGTCAATCTCACTAGAATACCAAGGGTTAGGGAAGTTACATTTCTAAATTAGATAAAGTAAGTTCATGAGGGAGAGAGGGGCACACAATTTTAGGAGAGTTGAAGGGAAGGTGAAGGGGCACACATCCCAATAAGGTTTCATTGCTTGGAGGAAAAGAGATTCAACAGTGGAATTTGGTATGTATCCCTATGAGATGGATTGACAAACTATTCAAGACATATTCAACATTAAATTGTATTATTATTGTATAGAAAGGAGGCCATGCAATATGATTTTGTGGAGGTCGTACAACAAGTTTTGTTGCATTTGTAGCTACATCCACGCACATAAATAAATGCTAAGTTTAAGCATGGGTTTATAGGTCTTAAATCAACGACTAACAAGTCTGTACAGTGAAGTATTGTTGTGAACCTCTTCTAGGAGTGAAAAACAAGGTTTATTTCTATTGTTTGTTACTATATAATCTGTACAGTTTGTACAAGAAGTCTAGTTTTGATTTCAGACTGTGTTACTTAGGAAATAAGCGAAGTTTTTTCTCAGATAGAGTGAAATTACAGTTCATCAATGTTGCATATTTAAAGATTTTGTACTCAAAAGTTTCCCTAAAGCTAAATAACGAAACATTCTCCTTAAATTTTTCATTTTTACTATGTTTTCTTCAAGGGGCATTGCCTAGATTTTTATGTGCCAAATGGAATAAATTTTCTACTGTTCAGTTATTTTACACTACTCGTATTTAGTTTCAAATATATGAAAGTTGTGTTTCTTATCATTAAGTACATTTAAGTATTGGGTTTTAATGCTTTAGTTTTGAATCTTAATAGGAGGTTGAAATCAATGTATGTCATATTGCGTTTTTGATCTATTTTCCACAAAAACAAGTTTAAACCCTTGCCTGAACAGAGACACCTCATATAACCAAGGTGTAAAAAGAAAGTGTGACTGAAGGTGTAGGTCCGATCATTTGATGAATACACGTGATCCTGATCAATGGTTGAGGATGCATGTAGCATCAAAAAAACATCCAAGAGTTAACGCAACATCGAGGCGCGACAACAATTTTATGCAGTTATGTGTCAAAGAGTAAAAGGTTTCGCATGGTAATATGCGGAAAGGAACTCCAATCCCCTAGGGTCACGAATATGTTATTTTGATTCCACCAGGATTACAAATCAACCAACTCACCACCTATCTGATCGTTCATGTAGCACCACCTGGAGCCAACATTCTATTCCAGCTAGACACTGAGGAAACCGAGAAAGACTTGACAAGTTAGCGGTGTGTATTTTTAATCTTGTCAGTGGTCGCCACCTATGGTAAGGATTCTCATAATATTTTCTACTTTCCATGTTGAACTCATCCATACATATGCCAAGCCCCAGAAGACACTTCAATGCCTACATGGACCAATTTCAAGTTGCCATGTGTCATTTTCATGTTGATGTCAGCATGATGTCACCCAATTGTTTCACGTTTTTCTTCTTTTCCAAAATTCAAAGAGCCTTGAATCACAAGGAAAAGGATGTTTGTGTTCAAACTAGGGCATGAGGGAGAATGTTTTAGGTAAGTGGGAGGATTTGTTGACATCCTACCAAAACAGTTGGAAAATATGTGACATGTAATAGGATATCTAGTATCACATTTCCCATCCTGCACCCATCATCATACCCATTCCTATGACCCAATAGGGACCAATAATCATCACCTAGACATGTGCATTCACACGAGCCAGAGATTTTCATAAATCCTATCAAGCATAGAAAATATTTTCTTGTCATTAGCTACCTACTCAAACACATGTCAGGTTCCTATAAGAGAAAGATAAATATATCACAATCCACTCATCTATGAGTGATTTTGGATCTAAAGGTGAGTTACTCGGATTCCAGGTGTTTCAGATGATGACTCATCTACATTAACTCTCCTCTCATGAGTGTGTTACGAACCATCTTGGCTACAGATGTTGGGATGGCTTTTTATCTTTTTCATTATGAAAATGATGTCCTTCTATGGTATCATTAGCGTGATCTTGAAGGAAAAATCACATTCAAGAATCTACCCTAATATGCATTTGTATCAATTGACTGGCTTGAGGTAGATGCTGGAGGCAGGATATTTCAAGCTCCAGTAACTGATACTAATCCAAAACAACCTTAGATGCTAATTATTATTTAATTCACATAAATATCTAACTTGATTCGAAATAATAGTGATCATTTGATTGATTGCATAATATATGTGAATTCACTTATTTATCCAAATCCACTTCAATGAAAAATAACTTGCAATATAATTGAGTGCAATAGAAAATCAATACCAAAATTACATACAAAAGTTTGTTAAAGGATTTCACCCAATTTTGGCTACTTCTTTGAGGCTGCTTCTAGTTGAGACCACTTTATTAATCCTCAATTTTTTGTGTTTTTACAATGATCTTTTTACACGTTTCTCAAACTGAGAAAAAGAGTGAACCATCGAATTCGTTATGAAATTATGAGAAAATTTGTTGATATTATGGTAGCTACGGGAGGTATTAACCTCCACATGTAACCTTTGACGAGACTAGAATATTTCAGGAAGCAAGATAAACCCTAAAGCTTTGGATAATAACTCTAGAAGATAAGTCAACTCAAGAAAATACATTACTATTGAGTTATTAGCTCCCAAAAAGAGAAGTCAACCCAGTCAATTAAGATGGAGCAATATAAATAGAGGACGCTAGAGCTCATTTGGACACACTCACTCATGACTGCATAAGGAAAAGAAGTGTGCATGAGTGAAGGAGAACTACAATTGTTGCAGTAGTGACTTTGTCTCAGGTTATTGGTTTGGAATTTCTTCTTGGTTTTTGGTTATCCTTTCTTGGTGTGCTAGCCTTGGTTGGCTACTAGTTTGCTACAATAATTATTCTTTCTATTAAGGTTAAGCTATTCGGGGGTGGCCTTTGTTCCTATGGTTGGGTGACAATATTTCTATATTGTTTATGGTGAAATGAGCATACCCATTTTTCTAACAGGTTATGATCTGACACATCCTTTAGTCATCCTAACCACTGGAAGGAAGCTAATCCATAAGATTATGAAGCTCATTGAATAATTGTCACCACAGTTTCTAGGAGGTTAAGTTACTAAAGCATTGTCGCTAGGGTTACTAGCAGGTCTAGCTGCAAACCCTAAAAAATCTTGCCCAACATCGTATGATCGAATTATTTTCTCAAGGAGAGGATATTCTAGTGTGCCTTAGTCTAGTGCACCTATTGGCAGTCTCAAAAGGAAAAAACATCAAGGTTGATATTTTTGGTCAAAGTCAATGTTTGACTAGTCAAATTCAACATTTGACCAATCAAAGTGAAAGTTTGACAAGCTATAAGTCAACAGAAATCATGAATGAAAAGATAGATCATATACACTATTAAGCTCTTACAGGAAATATTGAAGATGACATGTGGATAATTTATAGTGGATCTTCCAAGCATATGACAAGAGACCAAATCAGACTCTCCAGTTTGAATGATTATAGTGGATCTTCCAAGAATATGACAAGAGACCAAGTCAGACTCTCCAGTCTGAATGATTACAGTGGATCTTCCAAGCATATGACAAGAGACTAGGTCAGACTCTCCAGTTTGAATGAAAAAAAAGACATCCTAAAAGGTAGAACTTGGAGACAAGAACACCTATCCAGTCAAAGGAATTGGTCAATCCTCCATCAAATTGGAATCAAGTAATAATTTTCATTTGAGTAATGTCTTATATGTACCTGGTTTAGGAAAGAATCTTGCATCTATCTCTTTCTTAGAAGAAAAAAGAAACATAATATCCTTTGTAGATGGTGAAGTACTATATTGTTCTAGAGACTCCAACATAGAGAATGCTAGAGTTATTGGAACTCATGAAGACAGATTATACAAACTACTAGAATGAAATGATGAAGCTCTTGTACATAATGAAGTCAATCCTAGTAAACTTTGGCATAGAAGGTATGCTCATATTAACTATCAAGCATTTCCTTTCCTCAAGAAAATGGTTGAAGGAATACCATAACTACAATCTATACATGAAGGAATTTGTAGAGGATGTGTAGTTGGTAAGAATGTTAAGAATCCATTCTCAAGTAGTGATAATAGATCTAAGGAAATCCTAGATATAATACATTCAGATGTTTGCAGTCCAATGCCAGTTAAATCTCTAGGAGTTTCTCTTTATTATGTAAAATTCATAGATGATTACTCAAAAAATACTTGGTTGTATCTCTTGAAGATAAAGGACGAAGTATTCAACAAGTTTCAAGAATTCAAGGAAGAAATAGAAAACCTAAAAAACAAGAAAATCAAGACGTTGAGAACAGGTAATGGAGGAGAATACACATCCAAGGAATTTGTTTCCTTCTGCAAATCAGTAGGCATTAGGAGGGAGTTAATCGTTCCTCATAATCCTCAACAAAATGGTGTAGAAGAAAGAAATAATAGATCCATTGAAGAAACAGTGAAGGCACTAATGAATGATCAAAGTCTATCCATGTATCTATGGGGAGAAGCAACCATGACAATGATATATATTCAGAACAGAAGTCCCCTCCACATATTGAAGGATATGATTCCAGAATAATACTTCTCCGAAAAGAAACCTATTGTGGAATACTTAAGAATCTTTGGGTTCCCTATTTACATTCATATCCCCAAGGATAAATTGAAAAAACTAGAACCCTTGGGAAAGAAGGGAATATTTGTTAGATATGGTGAATCCTCCAAATCCTACATAACTTATATTCCAAAACAACATAAGATTGAAGTTATCAGAGACATAACCTTCAATGTGAAGTTAGATTTCAATAAATCTATAGAAGACTCCATGGAAGAAGAATATGAAGAGCCTAAAGAAGAAAACACATGTCTTCTAGAAAGTCAGAATGAAGAATGAGAAAAAATTGATCATTTAATGCAACCATGCAAACCTATTGAATCAGACATTGTACCCAAAACTAGAAAATGTCCATATTAGCTTGAAGCTACTCTCCAAGAAGAAGAAAGACTTCAATATCCAAGTGGCACTTTCAGAGAAAGAAAGAAGCCCAAAAGATTCTTCAGTTATGCAACATGTATGACAGAAGTTATAAATGAAGAACCCACCACATTTGAAGAAGCAACTCAGAAGAAACAGTGGAAGGAAGACATGACAAAAGAATACTAATATATCATGAACAATGACGTGTGGGAAATCATGCCTAGACCCAAGGAAAAATCAGTGGTAACTTCAAAATGGGTCAATAAGATCAAACATTCAGTAGACGCAAGCGTGGATAAATACAAGGCAAGGTTCGTGGCTAGAGGGTTCTCTCAGAAGGAGGGAGAATATTATGACAAAGCCTTTGCTCTTGTTTCCAGATATACTTCTATTAGATCCATCATGTCTCATGCTGCTTCCATGGATTGGATTCTACATTAGATGGATGTAAAGACAAATTTTCTCAATGGAGCAATTGAAGAAGAAGTGTACATTGAACAAACTCAAGGTTTTGAGGTGCATTCCAGAGACAGTCATGTTTGCAGATTAAATAAATCCTTGTATGGACTCATGCAAGCTCCAAGAGCTTGGTATGCCAGAATTGACTGCTACTTAATAAGATTCAGGTTCTGTAAAATTCATGTAGATCCAAATCTCTACTACAAGGTTGTGAACAATGCACATGTGATTCTACTGTTGTATGTTGATGACTTCTTATTGACAGGTGCAGAGTCTCTCATCACCCAGTGTAAGAAGGAATTATATTTTGAGTTCGATATGAAAGATCTTAGTCTCATGCATTATTATTTGGGACTAGAAGTATGGAAGAAGTGTGGTGAAATCTTTCTTGGAAAAGGAAAGTATGCAGTGTGCTAGCACTAGAAGTCACACCTAGACTGTTGTAGATGTAAACCTAGTACCCATCAAAATTTTGTAGGTTTATATTGAGTTTAATCTTGAGTGGATCAGTTAGAATGAGAAAGAAAGGGAGAGTGCAACAAACTGTAGATCAATAGGTTACACCATTGGGAAATGGAGTCATAACCACTCTACTCATTGAAGGCACTAAAGTTGCTCAATAGAAAACAAGATTATATGTTGATGGATAGAATAATGAAGAAGGAAAACATAAGATTGAATGTTCGCTAAACAGATATCCTTTGAGTATAATAAATCAACAAATACTTGAATAAAACAATGACTTATGGGGAAAATTACAACAGATCCTTTGTTGCTTAGGGATCCATAAATCATTGGCATCCTTTGATACTCAAATCTACAATATATTCAAATAAGAAGATATGTAAACACAATAATTACAATATGAAAATAACATCTCTCATGAGTCTTCAATAGAAGTAATGATTACAATCCTAAAATGCTCTCATGCTTACAAATGAACACACATAGGTAAATTGTTTGCTCCAACTCTCTCTAGCCTCTATTGGCTCATGAATCCCCTTTTTTATTGATCCCTCTCACCCATTAAATAGAAAATAACATACAAAATATTATTAGGAGGTTTAAGCCCATCTCTTCCATTGGATTCTAGGCCTTGGAAATAGGTGGAAAAATTCAGAGTGACAAGAATCCAACAAACTACTATTTTTTAGGAAGTTGTTGGAAGTCATTAATAAATTTGTTGCCAACTCATTGCATGACGTTTTAATGGAGATAAATATTAGGTTCATGTGTCCTTAAGCATATAAATTATCTCTGATAAGTCATTCAAACCCTCCTTAACATGTGGAAAACTCCAAACAAGGTGAATATCCAAAAACTATGCAAAACAAAGAGTTTGTAGCACCAGTTTGTAGCGCACTCTATTTTAATTTTATATCTCAAATTCCAAATTGGGTCACGCTAAATTTTGGTCAGAAGGTAAATACCAATATCATGCTCCTTCAAAAAACATTTTAGAAGAACCCACATCACCATTCAAAAGTTATGATCAAATATTTAGAAGGATCTGCTACAGGAAATGAGTTCGCAGTGCTAGTCTACAGGGCACTTGTGTTTTAATTTTACCTCTCAAATTCCAAACTAGGTCAAGCTAAATTTTGGTTAGCCGGTCAATACCAATATCATGCTCCTCCACAAAAAAATTGAAAAGAACCCACATCATCATTCAAAAATTATTATCAAATCATTAGAAGGCTCTGTTACAGGAAATGAGTTCGCAGTGCCAGTCTGCAACGCTAGTTCACAATGCCAATAGATGATTCAGGAAAAACTCTTCTTTCAGTCTTTAAAACAACATGGAAAACCTCATGGAGTATCTGGTAAACCTAGGCTTGATGTATATGCCATAAAATTTGAACAGGTGTGCTTTCAAGCTATCTAACCTCCAATGCTCCTCCTTAACCAGTTCGCAACGCCAATTCGTAGCACCTATCAAACATAGATTTCACACTTCGAGGAGACTCTTAGTTGATGGTATGACATAATCCCTAAAGAAGTGGTTAAATGGAAGGCTCTGAAAACCATAAATCCTCCTTGACATGATCCTATAATTCCAATGATGAAAAAATTGAAATCATGAAGTACTTAGAGTATGTTGTGAACTCTCCTAGTGAGTTGGAAGCACATCAAACCATTTCGAATTGACACTTAAACAATGGATATTGAAAAAAAGGGACCTTATGTACAATTTGGAGGTGTGACCTATGAAGTTAATGATGAAAAATAAAACTAGGTATGACTCATGAGGGCTTATTCATCTTTCCATGATAACAAAGACATAACCCAAATACTCTAGACCAAGTCAAAACAAACTTTATCTTATTCAAATCAAAATTTGAGTTCTGATTGTAACAAGAACACATAGAAACCTATAACTTATGAAACCCTATGGCTCAAAAACAAAACTGACATGATTTTTTGACCCTTACAAATCTATGTGTTAACATTTGGCTCCGCATGGGATGTCATGCTCCCTGTGAGATTCCAAGAACATGTAGTTCTAGTGCCTTATCCAAGGACTATGGGGTCATTATTAATTGATCTACTTCAAAAACAAATTCTCAAGAATCGAGATTTATTCATCTTACTCCTACTCTAACCATTTGAACTATTCTTAGTTCAAGTAAAGTCATGCTTCCAATGAAGCCATACAAGAAACTGATTAACTGGTGAAACTTTTGATCCGGATCAAACAAATGAAGGAACCCATGGAACACATAAGTACATTTTGAAAAGATAGTAGAACCGAAATTCACTTGAAAATAATGATTTGACATATGTACTTCTCAAAAAATCTAGATAATCAGCAATAGGGTCATGAAATCCATAAATAAATATGTCTTCTTGATATCGTTACAACTGGAAATCGAATTGTTTTTGTGCATGCCTAGTTTTATGATTGTTTCCGATATCCTCTACCTTCAAAACTGAAGGTGGTTGTGGGTTTCCTTCACTAATTTCAATGTTGATCATAGGTTGTTTAATATTTGCTACAGATCCAGGTTTAGGAATGATGAAAGAAAGCTTGTTGATCTCTAGTAATAGTTGTTGGAGAAATTTCTTTGACCAATAATGCTCATATAATCCTTCCTTATCTCCTTCATTGTATTCTTTTGGATCAGATTCAAAATTGTCACATGTCGATATATCAATCTTCTCTTTATCATTTGAATACTCAAAGGAATCAATTTGTTTTTCATGACAACTTAAAACAATAGATACATCTGATACAATGTCAAAAGTATCTGCATTCTAGCTATCACTTTTAAGATCATCAACCTCTTGATCATTATGAAAAGTGTCTTCTACTGCAACATACTCTTTATGACTATTTGATCCTTTACTCAACAAATCGAATTTATAACAACATTCTTGATAAAGGAAATCAGCTGAAAATTTCTCTTCAACATGAAAATGTCTTAGTGAAGGAATACAAGCAACCGAGAGTGATCTACACCAATCATGACGTACTCCATCTAAAGAGTATGTAAACAATTTGATGAGGAGATATTCATGTATAACTTTCATCTTAAGTATGCACTCGTGAAACTCTAGTAAAAACTCAGCTCACATTTCCCAATCTCACCCTCTAAACCTAGGAAGGCATCCTTCCCATTCACTTCTATCAGGCACGGGGTTTGGAAAACTAGATATATTTGAGAAATCACAAAATGCATACCTATGAGAAAGAATCTTGTCCATATAAAACCAGTGGAGTTGCCCATAGATTCATCTATGATGAAGTTGGAGTCACTAGGTACAATATTACAGTCAAGCTTGTGTCCTGCTCCTTTCTACCATCAAGAGCCAGATCTGGTCGTTGTCATTCTCTGATTGAAGATTTCTTCACTTTCATCCCCGACAATGAGGCAAAAAATATTAGCACTAGAAGTCACACCTAGACTGTTGTAGATATAATCCTAGTACCCATCAAAATTTTGTAGGTTTATATTGAGTTTAAGCTTGAGTGGATTAGTTAGAATGAGCAAGAAAGGGAGAGCGAAGAAAACTGGATATCAATAGGTCACACCATTGGGAAATGGAATCATAAACACTCTACTCATTGAAGGCACTAAAGTTTCTCAACAGATTATATGTTGATAGATAGAAGAATGAAGAAATAAAACATAATATAGAATGTTCACTAAACAAAGATCCTCTCAGTTTAATAAATCATCAAATACTTGAATAAAACAATGACTCATGGGAAAAATTACAACAGTTCCTTTGTTGCTTAGGGATCCATAAATCATTGGCAGCCTTTGATCCTCAAATCTGAAATATATTCAAATAAGAAGATATATTAAACACAAGAATTACAATCTCAAAATCACAGCTCTCATGAGTCCTCAATAACAATAATGATTACAATTATAAAATGCCCTTTGGCTTACAAATGAGCACACACATGGAAACTTCCTGCCCCAACTCTCTCTACCCTCTCTTGGCTCATGAATCCCATTTTTTCTTGATCCCTCTCACCCATTAAATAGAAAATGACATACAAAATATGCTTAGGAGGTCGAAACCCATCTCTTACATTGGATTCTAGGCCTTGGAGATAGGTGGCAACAGTCAAAGAGACAAGAATCCAACAAACTGCTAATTTTCAGGAAGTTGTTGGAAGTCATTAATAAATATATTGCCAACTCACTTCATGAGGTTTTAATGGAGCTAAATATTAGGTGCATCTAACTGACCTCTGAGAAGTCATTTGAACCCTCCTTGATAGGTGGAAACCTCCAAACAAGGTGAATATCCAAAAACTATTAAAAATAGAGAGTTTGCAACACACTGGTGTGTTAATTTTATATCTCCAATTCCAAATTGGGTCAGGCTGAATTTTGGTCAACATGTCAATACCAATAGTATTCTCCTTCAAAAAAAAATTCAGAAGAACCCACATCACCATTCAAAATTTATGATCAAATCTTTAGAAGGATCTGCTACAGGAAATGAGTTCGCAGCGCCAGTCTACAATGCCCTAGTGTTTTAATTTTATCTCTCAAATGGAAAACCAGGTCAGGTTGAATTTGGGTCAATAGGTCAATACCAATATCATGCTCCTCCACAAAAAATTTAAGAAGAAATCACATCACCATTCAAAAGTTATGATCAAATATTCAGAAGGCTCTGCTACAGGAAATGAATTCGCAGTGCTAGTATGCAGCGCTAGTTCGCAGTGCCTATATATGATTCATCCAAAAACATTCTTTCAGTATTTAAAACAACATGAAAAGCCTCATGGAGTATCTGGTAAACCTGATCTTGATGTAGATGTCATCAAAGTTGAACAGGTGTGCTTGCAAGCTATATAACCTCCAATGCTCCTCCTTAACCAGATCGAAGTGTCTGTCAAACATATCTTGCAAACTTAGAGGAAGTTGTTAGTTGATGGTATCACATAATCCTTGGAGAAGTCGTTAAATGGTAGGCTCTGAAAACCATAAATCCTCCTTGACATGATCCTATAATTGAAATGATAAAAAAATTGAAATCATGAAGTACTTAGAGTACGTTGCGAACTCTCCAAGTGAGTTGGAAACACATCAAACAATTTTGACTTGACACTTAAACGGTGGATAGTGACAAAAAGGGACCTTACGAACAATTTGGAGGTGTGACCTATGAAGTTAATGATGCAAAATAAAACAAGGTGTCACTCATGAGGGCTTATTCATCTTGCCATGATAACAAATACATAACCCAAATACTCTAGACCAAGGCCAAACTAACTTTATCTAATCAAAATAAAAATTTGATTTATGATTATAACAAGAAGACATAAAAACCTATAACTTATGAAACCCTATGACTCAAAAACAAATCTGACACAATTTTTTGACCCTTACAAATCTATGTGTTAACACAGTGAAGATTCTTCAGAAATTTGGAATGATGGATTGAAAATCCATGGCCACTCCTATGACAACAGATATAAGAAAAGAAAGAGACTCAGAATCTGATCTAGTAGACCCATCCCTATATCGACAATTTATTGGGTTGCTGATGTATCTAGTGAATACTCGACTAGATATTTTCTTTGTTGTAAACACTTTAAGCCAAATCCAGGTGGAACTTAGACATGAGCACTGGATAATAGCAAAGCATGTTCTAAGATATATCTGTGGAACTTTAAACTATGGTTTAAGATAGACCTTAACTAGTGATATACAAATTCATGGATTCACAGATTCAGATTGGGAAGGGAGTGCAAAAGACATGAGTACTTCAAGGATGTGTTTCATTTTTTGCTCTGCTATGATATCATGGACCAACAGGAAACAAAAGTTTGTCACACTGAACACAACAGAAGTAGAATATATCACAGCATGTGAGGCATGTACCGAAGAAGTAAGCATGAGGAAGTTGATTTATGGATTATTTGATCAGGTACCATATTCGACCATAATATACTACGACAATCAAAGTTGTATGAGGATATCATAGAACCCATTGTTTCATGACCGGTTGAAACATATTGAGATCAAATACTACTTTATTCATGATAAAGTCCAGGAAGGAGAAGTGAAACTCTAGTATATCTCCACAGATGAGAAGGTAGTAGATATTTTGACAAAACCTTTGTCCAGGATAAATTTTTAATACTTAAGGGACAAGATGGGGCTTGTGGAGATAACTCCCTTAGATGAAAGGGAAGAGATGGATCCCCAGGTTGGGAGGGAGCACTGATATTTTATTGACTCATGTTAATTCATTTTCCAGTTTGGAAAATGGTCCAGGATAGGAAGTTCCTTTCGAGTCCGAAAAGTGGTTTGAGATTTCTAAAGGACATTCATTTTCTAGTTTGGAAAATGGTCAAGATCAGACATTAATTTCATAATGAAAATGGTCTCATAGATTGTTGATCTACCATAGATAGTGATTCCCCTTGTGTCCAGAATAGGGGAATGGTCTATGATAGTAATTCTTCTTGGCGGTCACTCTGAGTAGTGGTCAAGTACAATGGTTTTCCTCGTCGCACATTCATTCTTTTGAATTTCATAGTTGCAAGCAGTTTCTAAGAATGGTATGTTTTGGACGTTGGTGTAGGACATTAATTTCCTTAGGAAATGGTCCAGACAATCACTCCCTAGGGAAGACTCATTCTCTCCAGGCTTCACTGTGATTAGTGCCAAAGGAATGGCCCAGTTAGATGAATGGTCCAAGTTCAACAATTAGGGACATTCATTACCTAGGGAAAACTAATTCTCTCTAGATTGCATTGTGATTAGTGCCGGAGGAATGGCCCAGTTAGGTGAATAGTCTAGGTTCAGAAATCAAGGACATTTATTCTTCTGTGCTTAAGAAGAATTTTCTAGATAGCCCACGACTGATGCTTAACTTTCCAAGGGAATATGCTCTTCCAGATCTCACAATTTTGAGTGGAGGAATGGCCCAGATGAATCACTTTATATCATGATATTGTTTATGCAAGTTAATATCAGATGATATGATTGTTGCAGAGACTTTATGTCTCTAAAAAGTAGTTGTGTGCCACTGTGGTGGATGTGATCCACTGATAATGACTATGTGTCACTGGTTCATAGTAGTGTGCTACTAAGAGTGGTCGTGTACCACTAGATAGAAGTTGTATACTACTATGAATACAACTGTTGGTTACTGGATGTGGTTGTGTGCTGGATGTGATCCACTGGTAGTGACTGTGTGTCATTGGTTCGTAGCAGTGTGCTACTAAGAGTGGTTGTGTACCACTGGATAGAAGTTGTATAATACTATGAATAGACACAGTTATTTTCTATTGGATTGCATTGTTTTGATTTCGATGGAGACTATCTAGTTGTATAGTGATGATTGTGCTCATGATTTGATTATGTGATAGCCTGTGTGGTTATAATGATGCTACCAGTTGAATAGTATGTTTGTTCTCAAGACCATTTCCTTTAATACCTCCCTATCTAGGAGGGAGTGTTGATATTATTGTAGCTATGGGAGGTATTAACCTCCACATGTAACCTTTGACGAGACTAGAATATTCTAGGAAGCAAGAGAACCCCTAAATCTTTGGATAATAACCCTAGAAGACAAGTCGGCTCAAGAGAATAAATTATATTAAGTTATTATCTCCCAAGAAGAGAAGTTGGCCCAGTCAATTAAGATGGAGCAATATAAATAGAGGGTGCTAGAGCTCATTTGGACACACTCACTCATGATTGCATAAGGAAAAGAAGTGTGCATGAGTGAAGGAGAATTGCAATGGTTGCAGTAGTGAATTTTGTCTTGAGTTATTGGTTTGGACTTTCTGCTTGGTTTTTGTTTATCCTTTCTTGGTGCACTAGCCTTCATTGGCTATTGGTTTGCTATCAGAATTATTTTGTCTATCAAGGTTAAGGTTCTCGAGGGTGGCCTTTGTGCCTATGGTTGGGTGACAATATTGCTATATTTTCTATGGTGAAATGAGCACACCCATTTTTCTAACAAAAATGAGTATAAACTTTATATCTTTCGATTAAGGAACCCTTTGGCACACATTATGGTGCCATCCCAAAGACTTGATACCCCTAGCACGAACTTTGAAACCCAACTCCATACTCTGCTATAATATGATGTGATGTTCTTTGGGTTTTGTGCCCATTAAATAGGGCGTGGGACCCAAACCTTTGTTTAAACCTTACACGCCCCTTTAAATATTGGTGGTTGTGTTGTTGTAACAACAAAACCATATGGTGTAATCATTGGTGCGTTGTAGTTAAGCTTCCAGCTAGGTGTTGGGACGTCTAGGGTTCAAGCCTCGCAAACTCCATTTCTTTGGAATATAACATTTATATAAAAATATATATATTGTTTCTCATTTGAATATTTGATGGAACTGTTGGCATAATTGATTATCGCATGTTGTTTAAGTCATTGGGTTGGTGCTAGGTGGTTAGAGGTCCGATTCCTTTCGATTCAAACAATTTTGATTCTAAGGCCAACTTGGCCTTCTCAAATATGTTAGTTGGCACCATATGATTGGTCCAAGTGGTGGCCTATCATTGGTCCATGTGTTGCCAATTGTACATTCCACATATGTGTATGGACTGCCATGTGTTGTTTTATAATTCGTCCAGTTGTTTCCTGCCATGTCATCATACATATGCCACATCATCTGTATGGATGACACATGTCACTTCCATATAGGTCCAATTGGATGTTGATTTTTGTAGTTATGGGTGACATGTGGCACACTATTGTGCTTCCATGTCACCATCCTAACATCAACATGATGTCATCCTAAGTTATATAGACAAGTCATGTGTCAGCTTTGCAGTGGTGACAAGTGTCACCTTTGAATTTGACTTTTTTCCTGCTTTGAACTAAGCTTTTACCGACTATAACATTTACATACGAACTATGTTTGAGGTGATTGTTGTGCCATTAGAAATATATCATCGAGCTCTATGCAATGAATCCCTTTTAGAGAGCATTTGAGATTATTAAAGTTTGAGAATTTTTGAATCCTCCTAGACCTCTATGAGCATTTCAGATCCTCCTCGACCTCTTTAAGCATTCAATATCCTCTTGGATCATTCCTCCCCATAGGAATCCTTTTGGACAACCAAATGTTTTTATTATTGAACAACTAGGTGAGGGTAAATCTCCCTCACCTTACTAATCTCGATCCACTTTACTTTGCTTGGTTTTACCCATTTAAGAGAAACTCAAAGATATTCCACATCACCTCATTCTGAAGTCCTAATTCTTCTGTCAAGAATAACATATTCATGTAGCTCATCTAAGTACTATGGAGAAAAATCAGCAACTATCAGAGCCTGAATACTTTCATCTTCATCCATAATCATAGGAGACTCATAAATTTTCAAATACTTTCATCTTCATCCATAATATATTTTAATGTAGGATGGTAGATCTAAATGGAAGGCATTAGTACCAATCTTCTACAAGATATTGCATGGACCATATCAGATTGGTCTGATATTTTTACCTTCACCATTCATTTTTTCCTTGATGATATGTAACCATACTTGATCATCGAATTTGAACTAATGATCAACCTGATGTTTGGCATTCCTCGCCTTGTATTTTTCTTGGCTCTTCTCGAATTTTTCATGTACTTATTGATGTACCTACTAGATTCTCTAAATGAACCTCTTAGCTTTATCTATATCATCCTATCCATCTTCTTTACTTACTTTTCCAAAAGCAAAATCCATAGGTGATTTAGTCAAGTACCCCAAACATACTTCAAAAGGAGTTCTTAGAGTATAATAATGGATGGCATGATTATAAGCATGTTGTACATAGGGAAATTGTTCATCCCACAACTTAGGATGTTTGTTGCAATATCCTTGAAGTAAATGTACCACTATTTTTTGTTTCCACCTCTGTCTGTCCTTTTTTTTGCGGATAAAAAGTTGTGATCTTCTTTAACTTCATGTCCATCAACTCCCATAAACTAGACCAAAACTTCCCCAAAAGTTAAGAGTCTCAATCAAATATAATAGATTTAGGAAGCCCAAAATGAACCCAAACATTAGCAAAGAACATCTGTGTTGTTTTTTCAGTTGTGACATGTTTGTTGCATGGAATTAAGATACACATCTTATTGAATCTATCCACTATGACATATAAATAAACATGACTTGTCCTGTAAATCGGAAAACCCCTACAAAATCCATGGAGATATTTTCTCATGGCTGAGAAGGTACTGGAAGTGGGATATATAATCCCAACTTTTTATTGCTAGGTTTTCTTGTGGCACACATAAAGCATCATTTTACATACTCGGAAACTGTCTCATTCATTCGATGCCAATAAAAATATCTCTACAGTTGTGCTATTGTCTTACCAACCCCAAAATGACGAGAAATGAAAGATGTATGAGCTTGCTTGATTACATTTTCTCTTTCATCCCTGGGTATACAAAGCTTTCCAATATGATATAAAAAAAATTCATGCATATGATAATCTAACTGTTGATTTTCATGGATTAATGATTCATACACACCTTTAAAATCACCATTCCTTGTATATTGTTCTATGTAAATTTCATGAGCTAAGGTATTATACCTTAGTATTGTATATGCATTTATCACTGGTCTTGATAACATGTCTGCAACCTTCTTATGAATACCATATTTATACTTAATAACCAAATGAAACTATTGTAAGAAACCCATCCACCTAAAATGTTGTGACTATTGTAGCTTGGTCTGTGACTGCAAATACTATAATGGATGATAATTTGTATGAACTATTGTCTCCTTTCCCATTAAGTGATGCTTCCATTTCTTCACACTTTGTGCCAATGCATACAATTCCTTATCATATGTTGGATACTTAATTACTGCTTGAGTAAAATTCTAAGAATGATAACATATAGGTTTACCTTGTTGCATCAAGACTGCTCCCATGGCATATCCACTTGCATTGATTTGAATCTCAAATGGTTGTTGTAGATATGGTAGATCCAAAGCTGGTGTGTTACTTATCTTTTCCTTCAATTTTTTAGAGGCTTTATGTTGCTTGCCTCCCCATTGAAAGACCTTTTTGACACTCGTTAATGCATGCAGAGGAGATTCTATGAAAGATAATTTAGCAATGAATTTCCTCCCATACTATACTACTCCTAAGAAGCTTCTGACTTTTGTGGAAGTAACTGGATTGGGAAAATTCACAATAACTTATTCTTTCGAGGGATCTATCTTTAGCTGACCATTGCCTACAATGTAACCCAAATATACAATTTGGTTTTTGCCAAACTCACATTTATACATCTTTATATACAACTTATCCTTCTTCAAGAGTTCAAAGACTATCTTGATATGCATTATATGATCTTACCATCTTCAACTAAATATAAAAATATCATCTAAGTACACAATTAAAAAATCATCTATGTAAGGCTTGAACACATCATTCATTACCCTCACAAATGTTGCAGGTGCATTGCATAAACCCAATAGAATAACCAACCACTCAAACAACCCTTTCTTTGTCTTCAAAGCAATTTTCCAAATATCACTTTCTATAATTATGATCTGATGGTAATCACTTCTCAATTCTATCTTAGTGAAATAAACACCATTCTTTAATTGATCCAACAAATAATCAATTCTAGGAAGAGGATATATTTTATTTAGACTTTACCGTAATCTTGTTCAGTGCTCAAAATTCAATATACATCCTCCACGTATCATCTTTCTTCAGAACTAATACAATAGGATATCCACACAGAGAGGAACTTGGCCTTATGATTCCTTTATCGAGGAACTCTTGAAATTTCTTCTTTATCTCTTTATTCTCTATCACTGATGACCTATACATAACAATGTTAGGAAGAGGAGCATCCTTCTACAAGTAGATTTCATGTTCAACCTCCCTCTTATGAGGCAACCCTATAAGTTCCTAAAATAACTCATGATAGTTAGATATGATTTTTACCAACTCCTGTTAATGATCTGGATCACAACCTGATAAAGCATCTAATATATATTCTTATTTTTGTTTCACTATCATGAGAACAAAATATTTACTTGCACTCATGAGCATCTTCATGTTCCTTGTTCTCACTAAAGAAACATTAGTTTTAATACAATGAGATATGACAATAAATTCAATCCCATCCTTGAAAAAGTGATATTTGTTCTCTTCAAAATAAAATATAGCTTTCCTATCAAATAGATATGGACTACCCAAGAGAATTCCACAAATGTCAAGAGGCACAACATCTAACTCAACCTCATCAAAGAAATCCAATGTAATTGCAAATATGATCTTACACTGCTTCCTCACCTGCAACTTAGCATCATCACACACCCAACCTAATGGATAGGGTTTTCTATGAGGTTTCATATTTAAACATAACTTCTTAACAATTATTTCATATATTAAGTTAACTTGAGATCCACTATCAAACAAATTATCTATCTTTGTATGCTTTAATATAACCCTAGCATGAAAAAGATTGCTTCTTTTCGTTTGCTCAAAAAGACTTTCCAATTTAGCAGATTGAACTAAAGAATTATATTTGATAGTAGGTATACCTTTGCTTCCTATTTCCATTATCTTAGATTCATCTCCTAAATTTGATTCCAAATAACGTCGAGTTGGTACAATAATATTTTGTTTCCCTTTATCTGGGAACTTCTTTGGTCATAATTCTAGATGCAGCTTACAACAATATGCTTTTGCATGCCCCCTTCTCTTACAGTTAGAGCATGCAGGTTTTTCTTCAATTTTTTTTATTATATATGACTTCTTACTCTTCCATTTTCCTTTCAATTCCTTCTTGAACTTGTGTGGATTTTATCTTCAATAACATTCTTATCCTTACTAACCTCCAGATGAGTAGCTTGTATTGACAGTTCATCAGTGATAGTAGGGTTAAACATTAATATAGTTTGTCAAAGATATGAGTGCATGCCACCAATATAATTTAGAAGAGTTTCCCAAGTATATAAAGGAATTCCCAAAGATAAATATTTCCTCTTAAATTTCTATGTATATACTTGGAAATTTTTCCCCTTGCCTTGTCTAAGACGTTGCCATTCCATAATTGCAGTTTGCACATAAGCCATTGGATAAAATTGTTTTCTTATTCCAGCAGTAAATTCATCCCAAGAAGAAATTACTTTACCATATTGAATGAGATCAACTTGTGTCTTACTCTCCCACCATATCAAGGTTGTGTCACCCAGATGAAGAGTATATTTACAGTTTCGTCTACAATATTTTGTCCCTTGTAGTATACCTCTATTTTTTTGATCCAATTGTTCAACTTTTATGCATTCAATTATCCATCATAGATCTGCAATTCGAGCTTGACATTTAATTTTAATAAAGGAAAACTATGAGCATGAGATTACTTAGTGGGCTTCTTCTTATGTGAAGAATGTTCACTTACAGATAATGAAGATGGTGAGGATGGTTCTGAAGTCCCTCCAGCTTCACCTCCTCCTTCATCTTTAACTGGTTCAACTTTCTCCAATGTATATTCGTCCTTGGCCTTCTTTCGACCCTCATACATTTCTTCCACCATGGCTTAAATTAAGTTAAAATACTTGAAGAAATCATCTTTAGAGTCATAAGGAACCAATTTTCTTGGTTAATTCATCTCTCTTTTTTGAGTAAATATTCTTGAACCAATCTCAGGATTGTAACTTGCAAGCGTGCCTTCTCCTTGCTTGAATTTGTACCTTGTAAGAATCCACTCACAAACACTTTTCAAAACTAGCTCTGATACCAACTTGATCGGAAAATTTCTTAGATGCTAATTATTATTTAATTCAGATAAATATCTAACTTGATTTCGAAATAATAATATTTGTTTCACTTATTGCATAATATATGTGAATTTACTTATCTATCCAAATCCACTTCAATGAAAAAAAACTTGCAACATAATTGAGTGAAATAGAACAACAATACCAAAATCACATACACAATTTTGTTAACAGAGTTCACCAAATTTGGGCTACGTCTTAGGTCCACTTCCAATTGATACCTCTTTATTAATGCTCAAATTCTTGTGTTTTTACAATGACCTTTTGACATGTTGCTCAAACTCATAAATAGAGTGCACAATCGAATTCATTCTGAATTTATGAGAAAAATGAGTATAAACTTCATATATTTCTGTTAAGTAACCCTTTGAAATGCATTACGGTGCAATCCCAAAGTCTTGACACCCTTGGCATGAACATCGAGACCCAATTTTGTACTCTGTTTTCATATGATGTGATGTGCATTGGGTTTCATGCCCATTAAATAGGGCACGAGCCCCAGACCTCCATCTGAATCTTACATGCCCCTTTAAATATTGGTAGTTATGTTATTGTAACAAAACAACCATATGGTGTAATGGTTGGTGCATTGTAGTTAAGTCGTTGGCTATGTGTTGGGAGGTTTGTGGTTCAAGCCTCATGGACTCCGTTTCTTTGGCATATAACATTTATATAACAATAAATATATTGTTTCTCATTCAAATATTTGATGAAACTATTGGATTAATTGGTTATGGCATGTTTTTTAAGTCGTTGGGCCAGTGCTAGGAGGTCGGAGATTCAATTCCTTCCGACTCTAACAATTTTGATTCTAAGGTGAACTTGACCTTCTCGAAGGTGCCATGTGGCACCATATGATTGGTCCATGTGGTGGCCTACCATTGGTCCATATATCGCCAACTATACATTCCATACATGCATACATACTACCATGTGTTGGTTTAAAATTCATCCACCTATTGCCTACCATGTCATCTATACTCATGACATGTGTCACTTCCAGATAGGTCTAACTGGATGTAGATTCATCCAATTTTGGGTGACACATGGAATGTTGTCATGCTGCCACATCACCCTATTGAAGTCAGCATGATGTCATCCTGATCTATATGGAGAGAACATGTGTGACCATTGTAGGGGTGACACGTGTCACCTTTGATTTGACTTTTTCAAATTTGACCAAAACTTTGACCGCCTATAACTTTCGCATATGAAATCCGTTTGAGACAATTTTTGAGTCGTTGAAAAGATATCATCGATCTATACACATTGAATCCCTTTATGAGAGCATTTGAGAGGATAATGTTTTGAGAATTTGTTAATCCTCCTGGACCTATGTGAATGTTTTGGATCATCCTCGACCTCTTTGACTATTCTAGATCCTCCTAGATCAGATACCCTTCACCAACAAACAATGAGTTCTAAGCGGAAGGTGCGGGAAGGCCTTTCAACCAATCAACAACCCAAATATTTCCATGGTTGAACGGGACCACCGTTGTAGATGAAGACCTCATGGAGACAACTAAGAAGACCCATATTAAGTCTCAATAATACGAAAAGAACACACCCCACCAAACACCACCACGTTAGCTTTGGGGGTAAAAATCTATTTTTACCCCATTAAAACAGACAAAAATTAGTTGCGAATATGAAAGTAATTAGAATGTCAGAGGTGGTATCAAGATTCTGACAAGATGAAATAAATTTTCAAGAAGATGTATTGGTCTGAGAAAGCAGTTTTCCCTTAAGTAAGAGCAGTTATAAATCTATAGAAGGATATCATTTTTAGGTTCAACACTTTGGGGAATTTAAGAGTATCTTATACCTGAGTTGTTTAATCGAAGATCCCCTTAGACACATACAATTTTTCAAGGCTGCAAGCTGCAAGAGATTCATCCCCTATGTTATTCTTTAGTCAATGCTTCTTTTTGTGTATGTGCTCTTGTAAAATCCATCCCTCTCATTTCATAGCTTCTTGTATCAGATCCCCATTAATAAAAGCTCGAGCAACAAGTTTTATGACATGTGCAGTGTTACTGCATGTTGTTTAGCTTATGATACTGATGTGATTTCCTCTGAATGTATGACCAGTTCATGTCATTTTGTTCATGTATTTAATGATGTGCATAGGTTACCTCGATGAATTTGAGTATATGAAAATGTTTATTGTTTGATGCATGGTTTAATGATCTGGTATATCTGTTAGAACTGTTGAATTATTAATTTCTCAACACATTATTATGTCCATAAGTTGTGAGATTCACCTTAAAGTTGTCTCGTATGTCTATTTTGTATTTATTTTGAATACACCCCTTCTCAAAATTAAATCTAACTATCTAAAACACTCGTGGACACATGTCTCTTCATGTTGACTGTCTTGGTATTGGTTTTGGTACTGTTAGAGGGTCGATAATTTTATAATAGAGAGAGAAAAACTTACCCAAAATTTTTCATAATTTATGTTGTTAATCAGTATGGTTTGAAGACTTGATCTGGGTCTTATCCCCTGAGGTGCCTCGGCATAGTTCCATTTACAACTTGGAACATATTGAGGAATAACAATTGATATGAACTTTAGCTTTGTGTCAGAGTCAATGAACGGAGTGTAGAGTAGAACCACTTGAGGATAATGACACTTTAGGTTTTGCATTTGTAGAGAATACCGTGTGTAGAGAAATGTAGAGAATTTTATGTCTAAAGGGGATTAGTGATCAATGATTACAACTGTTTTTTTTTTTATATGAACTTTAACTTTGTGTCATATTCAAGGGAAGAAGTGTAGAGTAGTGCCACTTGAGGAGAATGACTCTATGTTTCCTGGAAACATTGACAAAAACTAGACCAAATATGATCTCATGTTTACAAATCAATGAAAGGTTGAATGAACAATGTTCTTAAAGATACTAGAGGGTGTTGTTGCTAATTGCCATCTTGTGCCCTCTACAGTTTCTTCATTCTGAGTATACTAGAGAGTTTGAGGTGAAGTGAATTGAAATATTTCATTCTAAATTGAAATATTTATTGATCCATAAAAGTTAGAGGTAAGTGATAGAGGAAAAATTATTTGATTTCATTGCTACAGGTAGAAGTTTCTAAGGCAAAGGCCATGCATGAATGTTTGGAAAATTTCTTAGCTAATCGAGAGATTATTCTAGATCCAATAAATAGCAAAGGCTTTATTCAAAAGGTTTAATATGGAAATTCATGAGCTTTTTTATTTTGAAAAATACCCTAAACACCTAGGTGAAATCTAACTTGAAATCAATAAGAGGTGTTTAAATATCCTTGATAGGTTGTAGTATGTTCTGGAAGTGTTTGCATCCATCGTTGATAGAGAGAGGATCTTCGATGGTGGCCCATGGTTCATGAGTTGTAAATGTTTTAGTTTCCATTATGTGTTGTCATTACTTTGTGTGGTTTTCAACTATATTGCTGGCTAAAGTGGAAGTTTTCCTAAGTGAGAGGTCGACTGCTCAACATTCTTGAATACACAATACAATGTTTTGGCTATCTAGGCTCCTGTAGTCTACAATTTCTTTCTGCATATATTAGAGAGTTTCACGAGAAGTTTGTAAAGATGATATAAGGTATGCAAACTAGTGAGAGGTTGACTTCTCATTTCTCTTTAAGTTCAAGAGTGATTGAGTTGACGAAAGGAGCACTCAAGAATGATCAAGTTTGATATTTTGCAATTATAGAAAACAAATAGAAAATGAACATAAAATGATGTACTCTATTTTTCACATGGTCACACTTGATTCCACATCAGTATGGACGCAAAAAAGGGGGATCACAAGTGTTTATGGAGCAGTCTGTGCTCGATAGGGGAGGAAACAGAGGAAGGTGTGGGAATGGGGTGGGATAGTTTGAATGCCTAGTTTGAAATGTGAGGTAGAGGTATTGCACTAGCCACCCTGCATTAAATTAACATGAAGATATCTTTGATGATGTTGGACACAGAGGATGAAATGATAGGTAAACATATGAAAGCAAGTGCATGGGAGGATGTGGAAAAGGTTTTGAGCATCAAAGATGGGATATGTGTGATTGCAAATAAGTCAAAAACGTAGAATAAGTAAAGTATAAAAAAATATTCACCCCTTTGGAGAGGAGACCAATATCCAGGTTACTACGCAACAGTGACAAATGGATTATAGGTCGTCGAATCTGATTTTCTTTTGTATCCAACAGACTATAATCCACCTGTGACAGAATTGAATGCTGCGTAGTAGGGTAAATATCGCTCACCCTTTGGGATAGGATGTACTTAATACCACTAAAACCTACGTAAGAGATATCCGTCTATGGATGGAATTCACAACAACCGACATACTCGGTAAGAAATGATAGAAGTGGAAGATTACATTAATGTCCATTTTTCGTATGAAGTGACACATGGAACTTCCCTCCACATGTTTTCAATATCACAGAACGATTCGACGTGGTATGGAGGACAAATTGACTAACTTTCGTAGCAAATTTGTTTGGATTATTTCAGTAACTGAGGTTCGATTTAGAATTGGAGTCAGGACCAATGTTTTATGTATGTCCAAGTGGACATGCAATTCCAATTCCAATTCCAACACCTCTAATGTTCTTTCTCTCTCTATCATCCAACCCGATAATATGCATAAGAATCTGATGACGAAAACATGTGGAATGCAATCCATGAAACATGAAGGGTTGCTGACAGGTAATATGATGCAAAAGATCTTATTGAGTATTTCTATATGCATATTCATATGTTGCATAGTGTTTTCGGGTACATTCATGTCTGTGTCTTGTCTACTATATGCATATTCATATGTTGCATATTCATATATGCATATTCATATGTTTCTTTTTGTCTACTAAGATGGGTTGTTTAGATAAATAAATGGAATCTCTCTTAGCCTTTAAAAGTGGTTTGCATGATCTTGTCAGATGTTTGGCTTGTTGGGATGTTTCATTCAGTTGTTACCAGTGGAAAGGTGTCTCTTTGGATAGACAGACCGACCATATCATTGCAGTGGATTTGTGTGATTCTAGTTTTACTGGTGCCTTTCGTCCTGCTGCACTTTTCACTTGACGTATTTGGAGCATTTGGATGTTAACTTCAATAATTTTACTAGACAACCTATTCCTGCAGAGAAGGATTTTTTGAAAATATTGAAATACCTCAGCCTGCCAACAACAAGATTTGCAAATACCATTCCATGGAAGCTCGAAAATCTGTCTAACTTGACAAGACTTGATCTCTCTTCCTTGGCTTCTATGTTGACAAGTCTTAACCTCTCATGACTTCCAAATCTCACGGCCTTGAAAAATATTTCTCTCGACAGATTCGATCTGTTGGTAGCGTCGTCCTTGTGGGGACAATCAGTAAGTCATCTTTCTCAGCTCAAAAATCTTTCAATGTCAAATTGCAGATTGACGGGTTCCATTCCCCGTTCCCTGAATAACCTTTCCTCCCTACAAATATTCCATCTTGATGGAAACACATTTCACACTGAATTCCCTAGTTGGATAAGGAATATGACTAGTTTGGTGACTGGTCTCCCTGCAGAAGAAGAAGAATAAATAATTATTTTAACGTCCACAAAGCTAACAATATCATGTGGGACAGACCGTGTCAGATACTGATTTTCTCTCAATTTCTCCATTGTCCCCTCGTTGAATAAATTATTCCAAGATCTACCTGTCAAGATACATAGCTGTCCCTGTTGTCTTTGAAATATTCACACTCTAAAATGAAATTTCTTTCTGTTTCCACTTTTCCGGAGGTGTGGAACATACACACCCTTTCTTCCCAAGCTTCCTTTGGTTTTTCCAATGCTAGGTTTCACAACGGAGTTGATGGGAATTGGTTCTTAATTGGGAAATAAGAATTTTGAATCTCCAATATATATTGACCCCTATGTATGCATTTTGATGATGATTGTAAGTGGATTTAAACTCTTCAATATAATGCTCTTTCTCTTTCCCTATCCCTTTATCCCAGATTTGCTTGTGGAACCTATCAATAAAAAAAACCTTTATCTCTTTACTCTTCGTAGGGCACCTGTTCATGTGAATACCCCATTTACTAAACCATTTAATATTTTGAAAAAAAATTATTTGATAAATAACAAAATATCTACAGATGAGCAGTGCAAATCTCAATGGATCTCTTCCACCCGAGCGCATATCTCGGCTTCCTTATTTGAAAATGATTTATTTTGGAAATAACAAAATATCTGCCAATGTTTCTCCTATTTTTCAGGGCTAATGGAAGAGCCTGGCCCTCTTCCAGATTCGAAACAATCGTTTGTACAGATCAATACCATATTATATAGGAAATATATCATCTCTGGCTCAACTACAATTGCAGAGAAACATGTTTGGGATCACTCTGCTTGCTTACTATACTAGACCTAGGCTACAATCATTTGACTGGGCCTATCCCATCATCCCATCATCAAAGAGGTAATCAATATACTCGATGATGTTATGACCCTTTTCAAACCCAAAGAGAACCGAAATAAGAGAATGCACAAGATGCAATTCTTTCTCTCTCGATGAAAACTATTTAGGGAAGAGAAGAGAATTTTATTTTTCATGACTTTTCAATGAACAATTCAAATCACATGCTTCAAGATCCCGAGACTCCTTATCCCTCTCTCTCATATGTGGATGTACCAATAATCAACTCTGAAGGAAAAAGCATGAATGAAACAAGGCATGCACAAGTTCCATGGCTGGCGATGCATCATGGCCAACCCATTCTTCACTGATCTCCTTGAAATTCCTTAAATGTAGAAGGTTCTAGGGGCTATGACATGTTGCATTAAGGAAACAAGTGATCTGTCGCTCCTTGCATGAAGACAACAAGTGATCAATCACAGGGAAAGAGAAACTAGGATAAAAAAGATGGTTTTTTGTGGTAGAAATATGTCATTTTGATAAACTCACATCAGTAGGTCCCCTATGAGACCTATGGTGACAAATAGATGTGTAATGGTGATGACCCTGCAAACCTTGATATTCCCACAAAAGGTTCAACTTTTACATTATTTTTTGGGGGTTGGTTATAAAGTCCCAAAAATCTCTAAGATATGGAGAATCTAATTATAATGAGCACTTAAATATTGATTTTTACCATATTTTCTCCCCAAAAACGATGGCTTTGGATAATCCTTACCCTATGTCTTTATTATACCATCCAACCACATATAAATAACTATTAGCTTAGATCCATTTTAACTCTAAATCTATAAGCATGGAAAGACATACAAAAATTGAAATGCAAATCTCTTAATGCATTAAAATTCCAAAGTTAAAATAGATTTACATTGTTGTGTTTTATGTATGTAGGCACCCTTGCCCCAATGTACTTGGTATCATGTGGATTGATTAAAAAATAAAAAATATATAGAACAAAATTACCTCAAGTTGGCATATCTTTTCATCCTTCTCTTAAATTTTCCTCCAATTTTTTCCTCAAACTTTGCACCATGTGCATGCCAATGTCGTCTGCACAACTCCGTCTGTCATTTTTTCTAGGATTACAAATCCTGGTCCCTTTCTGTGTGTGACGAAGTGGAAATATAACGCCTCAATTGAATAAGGAAATTCTTTATCCTTCCCACCTTGCCCGGGAATGAGTACCTACCTATCCCCTACGAGAATCGAACCTATGTCATTCACATGGAAAGACGATGCCAAGCTTGTTTCCTTTGTAAAATGTTCTTGTAGAAGAAAACTGCAGGTAGGTGTAGAAGGGGTAAGTATTATACAACGGTAACCAAGCTGCAACAAAATTTCACACCATTGTCACGCATTATCCATACTTATTGTAACATCTTTCAGTAGGTTATAAAGAAAAAGTTCTAGGACCTTAAATGAAAATCCTGGGTAATTCCAGGACCTGTTGTTGAAATTTGCAGGGTTGAAATCCTGCACTCACAATTGGACCTACGATTCTCTCGTTCATCATTAACGAGTAAGTTTTAATACCATAATTTCATTCATATTCGTTCTTTATTGTTTACTATTTCTAGTTTGCTAGTAAAAATGTTTAGGTATTTATTCATCATTCATATCCTGCAAACTTTCCATAGAGGTTGGCATATCGTTTCTTCCTGCTCTTAAATTTTCCTTCAATTTTTTCCCTAAACTCTGCACCATGTGTGTGCCAATGTCATCTACACAACTCAGACTGTCATTTTTCCTAGAATTACAAATCTCAATCCTTTGCCTTATGTGACGAAGTGGAAATCTAACGCCTCAATTGAATAAGGAAATTATTTAACCTTCCCACCACGCCCTCGATGATATTACCACCTTGCTCGGGAATGAGTACCTACATGGCTTTGAAAAATATTCTTGTAGAAGAAAACAACAGGTAGGTGTAGAAGGGCTAAGTATGATACAAAGGTAACCAATCTGCAACAAAATTGCACACCATTGTCAGGCATTATCCATCTTTATCGGTGACATATTTCAGTAAGTTATAAAGAGAATGTTCCAGGACCTGAAATGCAAATCCTGGGTAAAGGATGAAGATAAAACACAAAATGAGTTGGGTCCAAACATTAATTATGATTTCAGAGTATCCTCCCACATGATAAATAGAACTCTTATAAGGGTTCAGACTTCCAATAGTTGCTGAGAAGACGAAAAATAGATTGTTAAACTATCAAATTTCTTTTGTCCAATGGGATTGACATACAAAAAATTGTTAGGCTGGTGCTTTGCGATTTTCTAGCTAAATTTCTTCTATATAGTTAATAAAATGGGCTTTACACATAGAAAATTGTTGGGACTGTGTTTTGCGGTTTTCTAGCTAAATACTCAATCTTTGTACTGAGCAAATTGATACTATTGTTTTATTTGCATTATCTCTTCTATATGGTTGGGAACTAACTGTAGCTTTGTTTCTCTATCATATGCTATAGCTACCACAGAGCACTGGATTTGAGATGAACAAAGGTTGAAAGATACATAGAAGAGTTGGTATGCACTCCCAAACTTATACTTATCATTTTTGCTATTTTCATATTGTCTAAACATAACTATGAAACATCTTGAAAATCACAACTTAAAATATGGAGAAATAAATTGATGTTGAATTCTATCAAATAGATGCACACATCATTGTACATGACAACATTGACCAAGTATTGCATAACAATGCCCTTTTCAAATTCGATGCATTTTCGTATACTATAGGAGATACTGCAGGAGATTTCCTTTGCAACTTGTCCTGAAATTAGACATGCCAGTAAAAATATATGCTTGCAACTATGATTCGTAGGATGTCCTAGTGAATGGTGCAGATGGAATACTCAAAGCTTATACCAAAACATAAAAACTTGATTTCCTCTGGATTAAGTTCCATGACTCGCATATTGGCCACCGACAAGACAACAAGTTAACTTATCCATATAATTCAAACACTTCACCTGAATGGACACCTATATAGAGAATATAAAAACAAATATCAACATCGGCAAAGACAAGTCAACTGAAGATTCGAAAACAGTTTCCAATTCAACTTCCATGTGCACATACAATCCACAGATCACAAGGGATAACACTTGATAGTGTTGCCCTCGACCTTGATAGAATAGAAATACATGGACATGTATACACAACTCTGTCACGTGTCAAAAACATAGTGTCCTTGTATTTGCTAAGCGCTCTTACAAAAGATAGCTTCAAAGTCAAACATAAATCCGATACTGATATGCAATGCCTTCGGACTAGTGCAAAATGGCATATGCAATATGATTACCAATCCATACAAACAAACTCATATGTATCAATTCTCTCACTTAACACGCGCATCTTAAATGCACATATGAATGATATACTCAATGACTATGACACAATGCAATCTAATATTTTGTGTTTGCAATAAACATACATGACATTATGCATGCAAAACGAGAAATTTCCAAATCACAATTTCATATCAAGTTACATTACGCATGGAGTGATGATATTAGTGAAAAAACATATAACAATTTTGAATCATATGCATTTTGAAGAAAAAAATGTTGAGATGGTGCTAGCAAGAGTAATTTTCCGTGGATTGCAAATTTCAATATTGAATCTCTATGTCACTCGGCATGCAACATTTCCCAACATAATGAATGCTTTTTCAAATGCATTACACCATTTACATCTGAATGAAATCATTATCATTCTAGGAGACTTCAAAGTTGACATGCTACAAAATAGTTCCATAACAAAAGAATTGGAAAACTACATGTGCAATTACAATCTCCGCTTTCTTTTGGATAAGATAAAGCATGTACAAAATGCACTTATTGACCATGTATGGTCAAATGTGCCTATTTCACAATACACCCTCTTTATCTTAGACACATACGGGTCTAACCATGATACAATTTGTCTTGTACTTGAATTATGAAATATACATCAAGAATATTACAAAATCATATTTCCATGTCTCAAAGCATATCTGGATACTTTGTTGCACAAAACCAATTCATTCAGCTAGGATCATCCAACTTCTTAATATTTTCTGGCTTGTAATAGATTTTGGCCAGAAAAAATTCTATATAACCACAACCATGGATCAAGAAAAAGAAAGGTGCATGCTTCTAACTCTATATTTTACTCTATTCCTTTGATTTCGATTTACTGTATACACATATTACTTGTTTTCCCTTACATACAAACTTACATTCATGTTCATTGTATTTTGTGCGTTCCCACATTGATACAAATAGAATAACTAGACAAGACGAAGGACTCTTAACCACAAATGTAGAAAAAGACATACAAAGGTGCATGCTTCTACCCTTATTTCATATTCCATTATTTTGTATTTCATTTATTGTCTATATATTTATTCTACTTCTTTGCACCTAATTTATTATATGTAGATACTACATATCTTCCTACATAATAATTTATCTTCATGTCAACTCTATTTTATGTGCTGCTACATTGAAATAAATAGAACTGTATTTATTTTTTTACATGTCTTTCTACATACCAACTTACCCTCATGTACATTGTATTTTTTGCATTGCTACATTGAAATAAACACACTAATTGGACAAGATAATGAAGTCTTATATGCCACAACACAAGACGATGAAGTACAATATTCGAAAAGGTATACCATTAGTTGTAGTATATCAAACACACAAAACGAGTATGTGGATAAAATATTGTACTAGAAAATGATAATTTGGCAACAATGGGGCTTTGTTGAGACTTCCTACTTCCGAACATTTCCCTCCCCTTTTCTATTTTCTCACTTTCTTTTATCCCTTTTTTTACCCTCTTATATACTTAACTGATTTCCCCTCTACTTTCCCTTTATGGTTACATTACTTAGACGTTTTTCTGAAAATGTGTAGGTGCATGGGCTGGCAGACTCACGGGTTCACATTTCCCCTCATGCTTCTATATCATGAGTCCAACCAACCGCTTCCCCATTCCATACATAGCCAATTTTTTTCATGGGTTCCCTGGGTGGTGCCCTCAAAATTGTGCCTCTATTGTTCCATGTCCTGCAAACATCACCCAGAGTTCCGCGATATAAAAATTGACATTTGAACTCCCAAGATGGCGGGCCCAAGATTTCACTTCTATTGTTCTGTGGCCTATAAAATGTTGGATTACTAAGAGGGGGGGTGAATCAGTAATAGAGAAATTTAATCCTTTTTAGCCATATAATCCAAGTGTTATATCAATGAAGAATTATCATCCAATAACTGCAGATTAAATCAGCAATGAACAAATGAACAAACATACGCATACACAGTACACCAGTGTTTTATGTGGAAACCCAAATCGGAAGAAAACCGTAGAATGATTTTTCTTATATGTCTTGAAGAATTACATTCATTGGAAGCACCAACTTCCTTTGTTTTCCAGTTGCAACTGGAAGGAGGCTACAACCCCCTAGTTTCACAGGATACAACCTGAGGGAAGCTCCAACTCCCCAATTCTCTGGATACAACCAGAAGTACGCTACAACCCCCTATGTTCTCCGGCTACAACCGGAAGGTGGCTACAACCACCTCTCCTTGCTATGTCATGCCACCCTGAAGTAGAAGTAGAATGATGGAATCACTGTCAACCTATCACTGTGAGATATACTGTTGTAAACCCATACTAATAAATCTGAACCATGCATCAACCTGTACCTCAACCTGTAATCAACCTGTACCATAAACAAGTGCAACAACCATGCACCAACCTGTACCAAATAACCTGTAATCAACATGTACCATAAAAAAGTTCATCCAACCATGTACCAAGTATGTACCAATCATGTGTCA
>SNQJ01S0004141.1:125059-138939 GCA_010110895.2 Picea sitchensis
CTTCTAGAAGGATCTTCCTCTAGATGCTTCTTTTTAGTATAAATAGGAGTCGAGGGTATGATAACCCTAGCTTGGATATTATTGTAATAGAGCTCTTCTCAACTGGAGGTTGCCCCCTTGAAGAGGCCCCTGAACATTGCTTTCAGATTCAAAGTGGTATTTATGTTGTTATTCTTATATCATTTCAGTGTTATTGTGGTGAATGTTCTGGTTATATTGTTGTTATTCTGCCATTACTTGCATTTTATTTCTGTTCTGGATACATTTTATATCTGATATATTACAAAGCAAGCCTTCGATGAACAAGTTGATATTTTTAAGAGGTTGTCTTTAGAAAATTTTTACGACATCCTTAAATATGATGAGGATGACATGGACAACTGGCTAGTGGAGTATTCGGTAAAAAATCAAGAAATTGAACAGGCTCTGCGTAATCTTCCTACCAATCTAAGGGACTTAGAATACGGTATTTTCAACATAAAAATTTAGCATGACATCAACGTGGCCCCCATAAAAAGATACATTAAAGAATGGCTCCAAAGGGCAATCAACAAGCTCATCGACGAAGAGCAACAAGCGGGTGGCACGATTCTAGTAATCGTCGATGAGAGAAATAAAAAGGCATCGGCAAGCAAATAGAAAAGCAGAGGGGATATACCATGATAGTAAGTCTATACTAATCGAATACTCCTTTCTTTATCAGTCAGGTTATTCCACCTCTTCAAATAGAAATGTTTAACCAAAGAATGATAACTTCCAATTTCTTCTTTTTAGGTCTTGTTGTATACCATTGCCCACTTCTTCTTTCTATAGTCCTATTTCTTGTAATTGTTTATTTTATGGTCTGTGGCAGCCCCAATCCTAGTCTATATGACAAATACATTTAAATTTTGAGGAATATGTAACATACATTATTATTTTTTGAGAAATTTCAAAGAAAACTATTTCGGAAACAATCTTGACGGTGCCTTGTAACCTTGTTTTCAAAATGAAAAGTTAGTTCTCTTTATGAATGTCGGTCATCTTCTTTTATTTTTATGTGCTCATAAATCTTTATCTTGAAATATGTTGGACGTCAATAAATTGTCTTTATTCAATTTGAATGTTTGATGTGTGTGATTCCTAGTCCTATTTTCGAGGAACCTTTATTTCAAAAAACAAAAAAAACATTTTCTATCGTTTTGTATTGCCTTAAGTAATTAAGACAGACTTTCTTTAAGTCCCACATTTTAACTATACATGCCCCAGGAAAAACTTAAAGAGGAATACCACATCTATAAAAATGCAGTAGGATTGACATCCTCGTTAGGTTGTCATTTCGGTCCTAATAGATTCAAGGGTGAACAGACTTGTAAATACATCTAGAAGAATATCCGTAGAAATAAAAACCTTCAAAATTTTTTATCATTGCCAAAAACAATCAGCTGGATAAACATGTTACAAATATATCAGTTGGCACTATATTGAACTGTCATAGGAATCTTACAAATATGTCAGTTCTTACAAATATTTCAGTTGGATAGGCATGTTACAAATATGCCCTCTTCCTAGAGAGAAATTGTAGAGCATATCAACTTCTGCAAAAGGGGGTTTGTTGATCAGGGAGAAAAGTTTCAGGAAAATGGCATCTTCCTCTCTCAGGAAAATTGTAGAGCATATCAACCAAGACTTGGAATCTCGCTTCAACACCTTGTAGTCTAGTCTCATTGAGACCCAACAAAAAGTGAAACAACTCAGTGCCAATGTCGACGTCATCAATACAACCATGCAGTCCTCAATGGGTGAAATCAAACAAGATCTCACCACCCATATTGAATTAGTCTTTTCGGCACTCTACACCAAACTGCATATCCTTACAGATAACCCTCCCTCTTCCTCGCCCCCACATACTGAAGGTGACCATTCCTCTCATTCCCATACCTTGCAGAACCATCACTTTCAACGTGACCTACGCCTTCCATGGGTGGATATGACCAAATTTGATGGCTTGGACCCCACTGGTTGGGTAACCCAAATGGAACATTACTTCTCTTTATACAACATTATAGATGACTTGGCCAAACTCTGGTATGGTGTTCTCCATCTAGATCAAGAACGTTGGCAATGGTGGCAATGGAGAAAAAATTATTGTCAAGGTTATATTGCTTCGACACAATTTGTGGCAGAGTTTTATGAACGCCTTGACACTGAAACCAACCATTTGGGTCGTTTGACAAAGATGAAACAATTATGAACAGTGGAAGACTTTAGAGCTGCCTTTGAGCACTTGGCTTTTAGAACAGAGGACATGTCTGATGCCTTTTTTCGAGAGTGTTTTATCAGCGGCCTCAAGCATGAAATTTGAGCCCATGTCCTCATGGCTCGGCCTGAGAGTTGGGTGGAGGCTACCAAAAGAGATAAATAAGCACAACAGGTTGTATCTTCTCAAAACCGCCAACCCTCCTTCATCCCTCGCACTAAACCAATAAATCCCACTACTCCCTCTACTCCATTAAAGATCCAAAAATTGACCCGGGCTAAAATGGTTGAATGCCAACTCAAAGGCCTTTGTTATAACTGTGATGACAAATATTTCTCGGGCCACAAGCGTAAAGAACAAAATCTTTTTATGGTCATCTCCGAGGAGATTTCAGAAGAAGATGAAGAAACTCCCTCTATGTCTGAATCACCTGAATCCACTGACATAACCCCTCCCTCAGACCCTCCCGAAGTAGAACCATTCATTTCCCTCAATGCTCTCACTGGCTTCTCTGCTCCCCAAACCCTCAAGCTAATCAGTTACATCAAGCATCGGAAGGTCATCATTTTGGTTGATAGTGGTAGCACCCATAATTTTATTCATCATCGCATTGCCCAAGACACTCATTGTTACATCCATGCCATCAATAATTTCCAAATCATGATTTCCAATGGTGGTTCCATGAAATGTGAAGGGCGTTGTGAAAATGTGCGTCTCCAAATTGGTGACTACCACCTGAAATCCCATATGTTTTCTATCGACATGGGAGGTTGTGACATTGTGTTGGGTGCAAACTGGCTAAGGACTTTGGGTCCCATTGTCATGGATTTTAAAGACTTAACCATGAAGCTTGACCAAGAGGGCCACCAATATAAGTTCCAAGGCATCACCGCAGGTTCACCTGAGATCATTAGTTCCCATTGCATGGAAAAGCTACTCAAAAAGGGTCATTTTGGTGTTATCACCCAACTCCATGCCATACAAGCAATAAAGACACCTTCCATACCTCAAGACCTCCAAGCCATCCTTTATAAACATCAATTGGTCTTTTCCACTCCCCAAGGCCTCCCTCCTTCCTGTGGTGTTCATGATCATTTCATTCCCCTTGTACCAGGAAGCCTTCCTCCCAATATCTGTCTGTATCATCACCCCTTTTCCCAAAAAAATGAAATTGAGAAAATGGTCTAGGAACTCCTTAATGCAGGCGTTATCCACCCTAGTACAAGCCCCTATTCGTCTCCTGTGGTCATGGTCCTGAAGAAAGAAGGTTCTTGGCGAATGTGGCCTGACTTCCATGCCCTCAACAAACTTACCATCAAAGACAAATTCCCCATTCCTTTCATTGATGACCTCCTGGATGAATTGAGTGGCGCCCAATTCTTCACTAAACTGGATCTTCGTTCGAGCTACCACCAAATATGTATGAAAGAGGCAAATATTCCCAGGATTGCCTTTAGAACTCATGAGGGCCACTATGAGTTTTTGGTCATGCCCTTTGGCTTGTGTAATGCCCCCTCCACCTTCCAAAGCCTCATGAGTCATATCTTCTGTTCTTTTCTCCACCATTTTGTCTTAGTTTTCTTTGATGATATCCTCATCTATAGAAAAAACTGGATAGACCATCTTGCTCATGTGGATCGAGTTCTCCATCTACTCTATCAAAACTAACTTTTCCTGAAACAGTCTAAATGTGGTTTTGGCGCCTTAGAAGTAGAATACTTGGGTCATCTGGTTGGAAAGGATGGTGTCAGGGTGGATTCTAAAAAGATTGAAGCTATGAAAGACTGGCCTCACCCAAATACTCTTAAGATATTGTGTGGATTTCTAGGCTTATCAGGGTGTTATCGCAAGTTTGTTAAGAATTATGGGAAGATTGCAACACCTCTCACTGCTCTCCTCAAAAATAACTCTTTCACTTGGACTCCAACTGCTACTCAAGATTTTCAAACCTTGAATATGGCCATGTGCACCACTCTATTCCTCTCCCTTCCCGATTTCACAAAGACCTTTGTGTTGGAATGTGATGCCTCGGGGAAAGGAATTGGTGTTGTCCTTATGCAAGAGGGTCGACCTTTGGTCTTTAATAGCAAGTAACTATCTGAAAGAAATCTGGGAAAATCCATTTATGAAAAGGAAATGTTGGCTATTATGCATGCCGTGGATCTATGACATCCTTATCTATTGGGGCAATGGTTCAAAATTAAGATAGACCATCAAAGCCTCAAGTATTTTATGGAACATCACATTTCCTCCCCAAAACAACAAAAATGGGTGACTAAACTCTTTGGATATGATTATGAGATCATTTATAAGAAAGGAAAAGACAATGTGGTTGCGGATGCACTTTCTCGAAAATATGAAGATGAAGGATCCCTTTTTTCTCTTTCATTCATTGTACCAGATTGGCTCCAAGCCGTTCACCAGGAATGGCTACAAGACCCTAAAAGTTCACAGTTGATCCAGCAATTGCATTCCAATGCTCCAGCTTCCCCAGGGTACTCTTGGCTCGATGAGGAACTTCGATACAAAGGTCGTTTGTATTTAATTAAACAATCAAAGCTTAAATCCATGGTACTTTCTAAGCTTCATGCTACACCCACAGCAGGGCACTCCGGGTTCACCAAAACCTATGACAGGGTCAAATGTTCCTTTTTCTGGGATGGTATGAAATAGGAAATTTGTAATTTTGTAGCTGAATGTGATGTGTGTCAATGCAACAAGGGAGAAATAGTCAAATCGTTGGGCACACTACAACCGTTTCCGATTCAACCTGCTATTTGGAAGGATATCTCTATGGGTTTTATTATCGGCTCACCCAAATCGGGAAATAAATCTTTCATCATGGTGGTTGTTGATCGCCTTTCCAAGTACGCTCATTTATGTTCCCTTCAACACATGTTTATAGCATCCACGGTGGCTCAAATCTTCATGGATCAGGTCTTCAAGCTTCATGGCATGTCACACTCTATTGTTTTTTATCGCGACCCAACTTTCACAAGCAATTTTTGGCAAGAACTGTTCAAGATACAAGGCACATAATTGCATCTCAGCACAACTTGTCATCCCCAGATTGATGGCTAAACGAAAGTTGTCAACAAGTGTTTGGAAACATATTTGAGGTTTTTTTCCTCAGAAAAGAAAAATCAGTGGGCTGAATGGTTACCCCTAGCTGAATGGTGGTACAACACTTCATACCATACAACTAGACACATGAATCCTTTTGAAGTGGTATATGGATAGAAGCCACCTTCAGTTCTCTCATACTTACCGGGTGCCTCGAAGGTCTAGGCAGTTGACCTAACACTTACAACTCGAGAGGCCATTCTTTGTACCCTCAAAGAGAATTTGGTCATGGCATAGAATTGTATGAAGCAACAAGCAGATCAAGGTTTCTTTGAACGTCAATTTGCAAAAGGGGATCAGGTGTTTCTTCGACTGCAACCTTACAAGCAAATTTCCCTCAAGGTCGAGCATTGTCAAAAGCTAGCACCCAAATTTTATGGTTATTATACCAAGCTCAAGCACGTGTTACAAGTCGCCTATCAGTTAGCTCTACCCAGCCATTCGAAGCTACATCCTATTTTTCATGTTTCATGCTTAAAGAAGGTGATTGGAGCTAAGTGCCAAATTCAAACCAACCTTCTAGAGTTAGTTGAAGAAGGATCCATTTGGCTACAACAAGAAGCATTTTTGGACCAGCATGAGCATCTCCTACGTCAGATAACCATCAAGGAAGTGCTCGTCCATTGGAAAGATACAACTCCAGCAAACACCAATTGGGAACCAACTACCATTCTGCAACAATTTCCTCATCTCAAGCCTTGAGGACAAGCCTGTTTTTAAGGGGACGGACATGTTAGGGTCCTAACCCGCACATAGGTAGAAAAACATATGTTTATGTAATAAAGGTCAATATTAATAAGGCCTTTCAATAAAATAGAATAAGGCGGTTGTAAGAAGACCTAATAGAAGCTTTCGCTTCTAGAAGGATCTTCCTCTAGATGCTTCTTTTTAGTATAAATAGGAGTCGAGGGTATGAGTGTTAGAATATAGAATATTGTTTTCTCATTTTACCATTGACAATACCCTCGTCACCCAACCATAGGTCGAAACCACCCCTCGAGCACCTTAACCTTCACTGAGAATTACTCCGAAAGCAAACCCTAGGCTAGATAGCCAAACAAGGTGTAGCGCATCNGAATTGGCTAAAATCTGGTATGGTGTTCTCCATCTAGATCAAGAACGTTGGCAATGGTGGCAATGGAGAAAAAATTATCGTCAAGGGTATATTGCTTGGACACAATTTGTGGCAGAGATTTATGAACGCTTTGACACTGACACTAACCATTTGGGCCATTTGACAAAGTTGAAATAATTATGAACAATGTAAGACTTTATAGCTACCTTTGAGCTCTTGGCTTTTAGAACAGAGGGCATGTCTGATGCCTTTTTCCGAGAGTGTTTTATCAGCGGCCTCAAGAATGAAATTCGGGCCCATGTCCTCATGCCTCGACCTCAGAGTTGGGTGGAGGCTACCAAAAGAGATAAAGAAGCACAACAGGTTGTATCTTCTCAAAACCACAAACCCTCCTTCATCCCTCGCCATAATCCAGTAAATCCCACTACTCCCTTTGCTCCAATAAAGATCCAAAAATTGACCCGGGCTGAAATGGTTGAATGCCAACTCAAAGGCCTTTGTTATAACTGTGATGAAAAATATTTCTTGGGCCACAAGTACAAAGAACAAAATCTTTTTATGGCCATCTATGAGGAGATTTCAGAAGAAGATGAAGAAACTCCCTCTATGTATGAATCACCTAAATCCACTAACATAACCCCTCCCTCAGACCCTCCCAAAATGGAACCAGTCATTTCCCTCAATGCTCTCACTGGCTTCTCTGCTCCCCAAACCCTCAAGCTAATCGGTTACATGAAGCATTAGAAGGTCATCATTCTGGTTGATAGTGGTAGTACCCATAATTTTATTCATCGCTGCATTTCCCAAGAAACTCATTGTGACATCCATGCCGTCAATAATTTCCAAATCATGATTGCCAATGGTGGTTCCATGAAATGTGGAGGGTGTTGAGAAAATGTGCGTCTCCAAATTAGTGACTACCACCTGAAATCCCATATGTTTTCTATCGACATGGGAGGTTGTGAAATTGTGTTGGGTGTAGACTAGATAAGGACTTTGGGTCCTATTCTCATGGATTTTAAAGACTTGACCATGCATATTGACCAAGAGGGCCACCAATATAAGTTCCAAGGCATCATCGCCATTTCAATTGAGATCATTAGTTCCCATTGCATGGAAAAACTACTCAAAAAGGGTCATTTTGGTGTTATCGCCCAACTCCATGCCATACAAGCAACATAGACACCCTCCATACCGCAAGACCTCCAAGCCATCCTTTCTAAACATCAATTGGTCTTTTCCACTTCCCAAGACCTCCCTCCTTCCCATGGTGTTCATGATCATTCCATTCCCCTTGTACCAGGAAACCTTCCTCCCAATATCGATCTGTATCATCACTCCTTTTCCCAAAAAAATGAAATTGAGAAAATGGTCTAGAAACTCCTTAATGTAGGTGTTATCCACCCTAGTACGAGCCCCTATTCGTCTCCTGTGGTCATGTTCCTAAATAAAGAAGGTTCTTGGTAAATGTGTCCTGACTTCCCTGCCCTCAACAAACTTACCATCAAAGACAAATTCTCCATTCCTGTCATTGATGACCTCCTGTATGAATTGAGTGGTGCCCAATTCTTCACTAAACTGGATCTTTGTTCGGGCTACCACTAGATACGTATGAAAGAGACACATATTCCCAAGACTACCTTTAGAACTCATGAGGACCACTATGAGTTTTTGGTCATGCCCTTTGGCTTGTGTAATACCCCCTCCACCTTCCAAAGCCTCATGAATCATGTCTTCCATCCTTTTCTCTGCCATTTTGTCTTAGTTTTATTTGATGACATCCTCATCTATAGAAAAATCTGGATAGACCATCTTGCTCATGTGGATCGATTTCTCCATCTACTCTCTCAGCACCAACTTTTCCTGAAACAGTCTAAATGTGCTTTTGGTGCCTCAGAAGTAGAATACTTGGGTAATCTGGTTGGAAAAGATGGTGTCAGGGTGGATCCTAAAAAGATTGAATCTATGCACGACTGGCCTCACCCAAAGACTCTTAAGAGCTTGCATATATTTCTAGGCTTAACAGGGTACTATAGCAAGTTTGTTAAGAATTATGGGAATATTACAACACCTCTCACTTCTGTCCTAAAAAATAACTCTTTCACTTGGAATCCAATCGCTGCTCAAGCTTTTCAAACCTTGAATATTTCCATGTGCACCACTCCATTCCTCACCCTTCTTGATTTCACAAAGACCTTTGTGTTGGAATGTGATGCCTCAGGGAAAGGAATTGGTGTTATCCTTATGCAAGAGGGTCGACGTTTGGCCTTTATCAACAAGAAACTATCTGAAATAAATTTGGGCAAATCCATCTATGAAAAGGAAATGTTGTCTATTCTGCATGTCATGGATTTATGGAATCCATATCTATTGGGGCAACGGTTCCAAATTAAGACAGGCCATCAAAGCCTCAAGTATTTTCTGGAACAATGCATTTCCTCCCCAAAACAACAAAAATGGGTGACTAAACTCTTTGGATATGATTATGAGATCATTTATAAGAAAGGAAAGGAAAATGTGGTTGCAGATGCACTTTCCTGAAAATATGAAGATGAAGGATCCCTTTTTTCTCTTTCATTCATTGTACCAGATTAGCTCCAAGCCGTTCGCCAGGAATGGCTACAAGATCCCAAAAGTTCACAATTGATCCAACAATTGCAGTCCAATGCTCTAGCTTCCCTAGGGTACTCTTGTCTCCATGAGGAACTTCGATACAAAGGTTTTTTGTATTTAAGTAAACAATCAAAGATTAAATCCATGGTACTTTATGAGCTTCATGCTACACCCATACCAGGGCACTCTGGGTTCACCAAAACCTATGACAAGGTCAAACATTCTTTTTTATGGGATGGTATGAAACAGGACATTCGTAATTTTTTATCTAAATGTGACATGTGTCAATGCAACAAGCGAGAAAGAGTCAAATTTCCAGGCACACTACAACCGCTCTCGATTCCACCTGCTATTTGGAAGGATATCTCTATGGATTTTATTACCGGCTTACCGAAATCAGGAAATAAATCTGTCATCATGGTGGTTGTTGATCACCTTTCCAAGAATGCTCATTTATGTGCCCTTCAACACCTGTTTACAACATCCACGGTGGCTCAAATATTCATGGATCAGGTCTTCAAGCTTCATGGCATGCTGCACTCTATTGTTTTTGATCGCGACCCAACTTTCACAAGCAATTTTTGGCAAGAACTGTTCAATATACAAGGCACAAAATTGCATCTCAACACAGCTTGTCATCCTCGGACTGATGGCCAAATGGAAGTTGTCAACAAGTGTTTGGAAACATATTTGAGGTGTTTTTCCTCGAAAAAGAAAATTCAGTGGGCTCAATGGTTACCCCTAGCTGAATGGTGGTACAACACTTCATACTATACAACTACACGCATGACTCCTTTTGAAGTGGTATATGGAAAAAAGCCACCTTTAGTTCTCTCATACTTACTGGGTGCCTCGAAGGTCCAGGTGGTTGACCTAAGACTTACATCTCAAGAGGCTATTCTCCGTACCCTCAAAGAGAATTTGGTCATGGCATAGAATCGCATGAAGAAACAAGCAGATCAAGGTCACTTTGAACATCAATTTGCAGAAGGGGATCATGTGTTTCTTCGACTACAACCTTACAACTAAACTTACCTCAAGGATGAGAATTGTCAGAAGCTAGCGCCCAAATTTTATGGTCCTTATACCATGCTCAAGCGTGTGGGACAAGTCGCCTATCAGTTAGCTTTTCTCAGCCATTCAAAGCTACATCTTGTTTTTCATGTTTCATGATTAAAGAAGGTAATTAGAGATAAGTGCCAAATTCAAACCAACCTTCTAGAGTTAGCTGAAGAAGGATCCATTTGGCTACAACCAGAAGAATTTTTGGACTAGTGTGAGTGTCACCTACATCAGTGAACCATCAAGGAAGTGCTAGTCTAGTGGAAATATACAACTCCAGCAGATGCCACTTGGGAACTAGCTACCATTTTGCAACAATTTCCTCATCTCAAGCCTTGAGGACAAGGCTATTTTTAAGGGGGTGGACATGTTAGGGTCCTAACTCGCACATAGGTAGAACAATATATTTGGATGTAATAAAGGTCAATATTAATAAGGCCATTCAATAAAATAGAATAAGATGGATGTAAGAAGACCTAATAGAAGCTTCAACTTCTAGAAGGATCTTCCTATAGATTCTTCTTTTTAGTATAAATAGGAGTTGAGGGTATGATAACCCTATCTTCGATATTATTGTAATAGAGATCTTCTCAACTGGAGGTTACCCCCTTGAAGAGGCCCGTGAACATTTCTTTTAGATTCAAAGTGTTATTTCTTTTGTTATTCTTATATCATTTCAGTGTTATTGTGGTGAACATTCTGGTTATATTGTTTTTATTCTACCATTACTAGCATTTTATTTCTATTCTTCATACATTTTATATCTGGTATATTACAGGTGGATTCTCACACAAAACTATTTTCCCCCTTAAAACTAGGAAAGCCATTTGTGAGGTGGATTCTCACATAACTAATTTCCTCTTTTTTCAAATTAAATGAAAAATACGTTTAATTCCACTCACTCCAAGCATTAATAATTTTTCCAATTTGAATGAATATTGCATGAGCTTCTCACACTCATTTAAAGTATTAATCATTTTTTTAAGAATTAATCATTCCTTTTAAACTTTGTCACATATCATCAATTAACATTTTAATGATCTTCTTCATGATGTGAAAAGTATTGAATCCTTGTGTGGAGATTCTCCTAGATCATACCTCCCCACAAAAAACATTTTTTGTCCTCCAAAAGTATAGAGAGAAACTATAACTTGAATGTCCACAACCAGCTTCTAGGAGGAGTCTTACACTCCACAATGCACTTCCCCACTACTCAATATGAATAACAAATGTCTCTGAAAATACACACCCTTATTTTCCTTCACCTTTGTACTTTGGAATGAGGATGTCGATGCCAACACTTGCATCAATGAAAATCTATAGTTGATTCCTTGATTTGCATAACAAATGTCTCTAACAAGTTACACCCTTCTTATCCTTCACCTTTTTACTTCCTAATGAGGATGTCGATGCCAACACTTGCATCAATGCAAATATTTAGTTGATTCCTTGATAAAACACTCATGGGAAAATTTACAATGATTGCCCAGACAAGTCTTAGTAAAAATGATTCCTCTCACTCAATAGTGGCTACAATACCCATTACAATGTTTCCAACAAAGATTCAGCATAAAATAAGTTCCTTCACTCACATGATCACTTAAGAGTGGCTAATCATAACCTTTTACATCAATTTCAAGGAAACATGCTCATTATGGTAAATACCGCCAAATGTTAACTAGTGGTAAATTCTATAGTTTTTAAAAACCCCCCACTTCAAACATGTGCAAGATAATAATGAAGGAAAATGTCTTCAAGGTCCATTAACGGTTAAACACCATGGTCTCAAACCACTGCAACATAATATGCACCAGAGAAAATGTCCATATCCCTTGCTTTCCACGATCCAACTTTTGGCATAAAAAACATTCCCTACAAATTTCAGATCTCTCTACCCTGCTACAACATCAAAACCACAATCATCTGCAAGTATGTTTTTATCCTCTTACAATTCTCAAAAAGAGGAAAAAACACAATTAAAGGAGACTTGCATTATTTTCTGCACAAAGGTGCTCAATCTATGGCTCAAAACTCAGCATAGACGACACCAACAACTTTGTCTCATCATTCCACAACTTTTAATTGTAAACTTGGCTATATTACAAAGATTGCAACTCTGCATCATAAAGCATGCCAAGCAGTCATGTTTTTATCCATATCCCTAAAATTTCGCTACTCAGATCACTAAAATCTCTACACGATTGTATCTGTCTCAAAAAATAGTGAATTTTGACTATAATATGTCTATGTTCCGACAAAGGCTTCCTGAGCTAGTACATGCCTCACTACCTCTAAAAGCATGCCAACAAAGGTCATACTTTGCATTAAATGTTTTTCTGCATTGCAATTCTTGCCATATTTTTGGCACATGATGTGTCCCATTGAATGGAACAAATGAGTTTCAAACCTTGTTTCTCGAGCGAACAATACAACGTGCTTGGTTGGCAACACGATTAGGATATTTTTTTAAATAGGGGAGGTCCTGGGGTCAAACCCGCATGCCTCACATTTCAGGTTGTTATTTAACACAAACAACCTTAATAACAAAAATATGTTGGTAATTCCAATATTTTTCATTGATTGATTTCCTAGCTAGCGCTTGTTAACACACCTACCGCCTAGAGGTCCAGGGTTCAAATCCTGGTAGGTCTGACCGACCTATTTTTTAATAAAACCACTTTTTACTTTTTCCCTCATTGGGAAATGTTTGGATGCCACATGGAAACCTATGATCATCCCTCATGGCACCTAGTCACTGGCCCATTCAACACCATTTCATATGTCATTTTGTTGCTACATTACCATCCCTCCATGTTGCTTGTATAGTCGGTAGCCTAGTTAGTGTTATTCCAATTGAAACATTAATAGACACATTATATTATATATTTCAACCTTAGCATCTCATTCAACACTTGAATTAGCACCACATCATCCTCCGTACTTCCCAATAACTCTTCCACATCATCCGTCATATTGCCACGTCAGTCAACATGTCTGCCTCCGTATTGCCACATGGTATCTTTATAGTTTCCATGTGGCACATTTTTACTGGTCCATTTGGACCCCTAAAATGGCCAAATCCAATTGACACATGGAATTCTATGGTGTTTATGTGTCAGCATGATGAAGTCATGCTAACATCAACACTGTACATACTGCAAAATTAGCTTCACTAGATTTGCATGTTTGTCAAAAAATTTAGAACTCCATAACTTTTGCATACATATTCTGATTGAGGTCGTCTTATCACTGTTGGAAATATCTTAACGATCTCTTTGACTTGGTTCTAGATTTTTTGAATTATGGGCACCTTTTTTTGTCCTTTTTTTTCAACTAAGGAGGATCCACTTGGATAAAGCTTCTAATTTCATAGTGTTGAATTAACTAAGACAACTGAGANAATCAATTGTTACTATTCTTAAACAATAATATGCCTATTAAAATTATTATTAATCTTCTCCAAGTGATCATCAAGATTATGCAATACACGAACAACAAAAATAATAAACATCAGTCACACATATGAAATACACAGAGACAAATATTCATGAGGAAACCCATAAAGGGAGAAAACCTCTTATTCTTAGAATGATATGAAGTCTTTTATGTTCTATAGATTATCTATCTTTGAGCACCAACTGAAAATAAGGATACAACCTCTGTTTTACAAGCTGCAACTTACTGAGAGCACCAACTCTTTGGTTTTTCTACCACCCACTAGAAGGAAGCACCAACTCCTTGAGTATTCCAACACCAACTGGATGGAAG